>VWPW01010665.1:502319-587379 GCA_013389825.1 Crypturellus undulatus
CGCGGGGAAGCGGCGGGAGGGCGAGCGGGAGCTCCCTGTGCGCCGCGCGGTCCATGGGAGGAGCTCGCCGGCGCCCTGTGGAAAGCGCCGCCGCGGCTCGCCGGGGTTGAGAGCGGCGGCGGCGGTCGCGGGCCGGGCCGGCCCGGAGGGAGGCAGGCAGGAAGGATGTCACTGCTGCGCAGGGCGCTGCGGGTCTCCAATCGCTCCATGCTCGCCTTCATCTTCTTTTTCTCCTTCTCCTCGTCCTGCCTCTACTTCATCTATGTGGCCCCTGGCATCGGTGAGTCGGGAGTCGCCCCCTTGGCGGGGCGGGTAGAGGGGCGGTGGGCGCGCGGCCCAACGGTCCCAACGGCCTCGCCCGGGCGCGGTGGCCTCGGCGTCCTCCGGTCTGTCCTGGCGGGCTGCTGCGCGGGGAGGGCTGGTGCAGCGCCGGGTGAAGCGAACTCTCCCTCTCGCCCTTCTCCTTCCCCCGCTCACCTCCCCGCCGAGGGAGCTGCGAGGCTCGCGGCAGGGATGTCTCGTGTTTGCCTCGCGCCTGGGCTCTGCCAGCGCTCTAGAAGGTTCAACTGCCCAGCACTGCCGGGTAGGTGAGTGAAGTCTGGTTTCCCAACCCGGAAAAGTGAGCCCGAAAAAAAAATCAAAAAATACCTCCTCACTACTTCATCGTGTTATAAATTAATGGCTGAAACTAGAAAGGAGCTGTGGAGTTATCCACTGGAATCACCAAATGCACCTTTCAAATCATTAGTGGTTGCTTTAGTAATGAAACATGTGCAAACGTAATTCAAAAATCAGTTTGAATTGTTGTCATTTCCTCCTGTCAGTAGGATTTCTCCCAAAGGTTTTACAGTTAGCTAACTTCCCTAAGTAGCACTTCAGTGGGGGAAGAAATGGTTTGTATAGGAAATGTTAACTAGAATGGCTGTACAAGTCTAGGTCAGACTGAAAAAATAATGTCTGTGCTGTTTTCCGAGTTTGCTCTTCGGTTGTTGTTTCTGGGGAAACATGAGGCGGTTTCCTATGGATGATGCTTTCAGCACTTGGTTAATGTTACCTTTGAAATAAGGCAAGAAGTATTCTTCTGCATGATGCTGTGATATTTCACTGCTATATTCACTGTTATATATTTCACCTCGCCAAAGACATATCAGTCTGATATGTCTTTGGCTAGGTTACACATTTTCTTCTTTTCCAGGGAATGTTGATACTTTCTCCTTACTGGTGAGATCTTTCCCAGATACCTGTAAAGCCATCTCAATGTACTTCTTCAGTGTTTAAAACTCTTATTTGCAGAGATTACTAGAAAATGTCCACACTGATAAGGCAGATGAATCTCTGTGGTAACTACTTCATGCACACTGTTGTCTTCTTGCTGTTTAACATCTTCTTGTTCATATTCTTTTACCTGGCCTATAAAACCTTCTAGAGAAGATGGAGTGACTTCTCCTGCATTTACATACAGTGTTTTCATACAATACTGATGTGCCAATCAACAGTTGTTACAGTTCACCTAAATATAAAAAAAATGACTAAGGAATATAACATGGATTTGAGTTCTTGAATTTATTGCCTGATAATATTTTCCCACTGGAGGGGATATAGTTTAGTCCTTTTTAAAATAATTATTGTTGCTACCAGGGTCCATTTAGACAATTTAGTTCTGTGAAGCACTCATGTAGTATAATAGACTTTAAATAAAAGCAATTGGTGTGTGATTTAGGAAGCAAACTGCTTTTTCCACATTTTTAATAAGTAAGCAAGACTGTTAACATCTTGCATAATATATTGAGTTGAGATATTACTTCAGCACCATTTGAAAGTGTCTTCATTTGTTTTTTTTTTTTTTCTCTTAGAAATATGCTCACTAATGCATTATTGAGGCTTGCTCATTAGCCTGTTTAGAGTAGGAGCATCTGGCTTCTTTCCTGGCTTCATCTTGCTACTAAGCTACTGGTTTTTGGCTATCTCCTTATTTTCTTACAAAAAATGAGTGTACCAGTGAAATGAAACCAACAATATGCACCAATGAAGCTTTTACAGTAGGTTATTTCACATGGGTTGGATCAACCCTAAGAAAAAAATCATATTCATTTAAGCTGATCTCTCTTCTCATGTTGGACATATTTACAGCACTTACCATTTTCCAGCCCTAGACTTATGATACAAAAGTCTTCAGCAATTGTATCTGTTTGTGAGATTGCAGCTCTTTCCAGCCACTGTTCTGAAGTGTACTACCCAGACTCGGTATGTAGTTGTGCTGTGCATACATCCAGCTTAAATAAATCAAAACCTGGTAATAATGGGGTTTATTCCATTACTTCCCAGATCCAGTTCAAAGTGCTACCATGCTGTGCTGGTGTTACCGGGAGAGAAAATATAGCAAGTATTGAAGGGAAGGAAACTAGGGAAATCATCCACTGGAAATCTAAACCTGTCAACTTGTTCCTCTTCCAGCTCCCTCCCGTTTTTTTTTTTGGTAGTCAAAAGAAGTTCAAATGTGGAAGTAGATAGATCTTCTGACTGCTAATTAGAGAAGAAAACTATGTGCCTAGTCTTCATGTACCTGTTTCAATTGGATGGGTGTTTGGAAGCAAAACTTGGAAAGATAGCATAGAAAGATAAAAGATTTTCTAATGTTTTAAATATTTAAAAATCTCTTTTAAATGTTTGCATGGGTTGATCGCATAGAAGTCTCATTCATGGAATGGGATAATACACTTCCCCAAAACACTAGCTATCTGACAATGCTTCATTTGGTGCTCCTTCTCTGATAAGTGAAATGTGAAGAGATGTGAACTGCAGGTGCTGTTTTTGAAGTAATCAATGCAGATGACCTGCCATCTGAAACTGTATTGAAGTTGTAGATATCTATATATGCTCTAATTAAGAGACTAAAGAAGCTAACTGAGAACAGAAATCTCTGGCACCAATAGATTCTTTCTTGGTATGGTACTAATAAGGGGACTTAAGTAGTCACTGTCTAATGCTGACTGTTATTCAAAACAAATACTTAGCTTCAAGTTTATATCATCGAAAGGAATCCGACATGAGAAGACTGGGGCAGTAGCACGGCCATAGTGACCAAGAGACACCATACAAAAGTTGTTCTTATTTTACTGCAAATGAGCTGGGTATTGTGTGAGAACTTTTTTCTGACTTTGCTTTTCCTCTCTTCTGTCAGCATTATATCTGAAATCACATTGGATGATGTGTCTTAAACACAGGACACGGTCTTAGAAACCTGTCTCCTAGTCATCGGAATTCTTCCTGACTATCAGGGAACATTTACTAGGCTGGCTGGCTACAAGAGCACCTTGGAGTTCTCCGTGTTTTAATCACCTGTTGTCTCATTAGGTCATCTTGGACATGACAGCCTCACAAGAATGTCGTGACCAGGGAAGATGCAATCTGCTTTTAAAATCAATAACCAGAAATCCTAAACAATGGAATGACTCTGAGGAGACGAATAGCTACTGTACTATTTTCTCTCTTACTTATTTGCCTCTTAAGAAAGCCTTTTACCTTTTCTGTGACAACCAAGGGGCAGCTGTGGCTGGCTTCTAATTAAGCCTGGAGTTTTCTTGAGAATGCATGATATAAAATATTTCAGAGGGCACAGAGCATACCATCACTGATGAGGGTTGTTTTGTAAATAACTGAGGGCTCAGTGAGATTTTGATGCATAGCCATTGGTTTCAGATCACAAGTCAGTAAATTTAGTATTCTTCTATTTAAAATAAATATTTTTCTTGAAATAACTCTTTCATATATATATATATATATGTATATATAAAAGTAATGGGGGATGGGGAAGGACTTGAGCAGAAATGGAGGAGTGAAAATTCTATCACCAAGATAAAGCTGATGACTGTATCCAGATGCTGTGGGTCCAGATTCTAAGCCTGTAAATATGACAACAGCCTTTGTGCTAATACTCTTTGTTCCTGGCGATGTGACAGATCAGTGATATTTCTAAAGATCTTCTGTTTTATCACAGAATAATTTAAATCAACAAGACCTCTGGAAGTCATCTGATCCAACCCCTACCAAAAGCAGATCTGGCTAGATTAGACTGCATAGGGCCATGTCCAGTTGAGTTTTTTACTATCTCCAAGAATAGAGATTTTGCAGACTCTCTAGCCAACTGTTAGATGACTGTGAGTTTTTTTTTTTTAATTTTTTTCTTTTTCCTAGTATGCATTTTGAATTTCTCATTTTGTGCCTTGTGTCTTCACTGTGTATCTCCAAAAAGGGTCCTATTTCATCATCTCTGTACACTCCACTGCATAG
The DNA here is from genome assembly GCA_013389825.1 of Crypturellus undulatus. Lineage (NCBI taxonomy): Eukaryota > Metazoa > Chordata > Aves > Tinamiformes > Tinamidae > Crypturellus > Crypturellus undulatus. The sequence goes on from VWPW01010665.1 coordinate 506,610, forward strand.
CCAAAGACAACCAAAAAGGTCCCCTCTCCATCTACGGTTAAGACTGAGCAAACCAATTTCTTTCAGTATGAACAAATTATTGCAGTTCAATTCATGGTTGTCTCACTTTCACCAACAGATAAACTTTGACTAGGCTTGCATATTTCTTTCTAAATTTGCTTTTATCTCCATCTGATAGATACTTTTCCTAAACCCCTAGATATACTTAATTATTTGTCATACTATCTATAGTTTGTATATATTATATAAATACACATATATGTTATATATATATGTAATTCTTGATTATAATCCTACCTGCATAGAATTTCATGGAATACTCATTCTGTGGGCCTGCTCTTAGTCAGGAAGGAGCATCTTTTATGTCCTCAATGGTTAGTTCCGTTTTGTGATCTGTCCTTTGCCCTCACTTTGGGATGTGTGTGTGTGTGTTGTTGTTTTTGGTTTTTTTTTTCTCCATTTAGTTTGTGATGTTACTTGCAATAGTTGATTTACAGATACTGTGGATACATGCAAGATTTAGATCATTCATCTTGCTGTAAAGTATTGCTAGACAAAGGATTTTTTTTTCCATAAATGGAAACTTGATTAACAAGATTTCCTCTTTCTGCACTTGTATTGGCTCTGATAAGCAGTGAACTGACACTTATTCAGTACCTAACCCTTGCAGTCTTTAAGAGGACTTACCCATTAGGAGTGTTCTTTGGTGGTAGTGAGTCTACAGGTGTTGTGTGGAGTGTTGAAAAAACCCACTGTAACAGAATAATTTTGAAAACCGCTCCTGTATTTAATATGGGTTGGTTTACCTGCACTATATTAGTGATTGCTTAGTTCTTTCTTATATTTAATTTTGATGAAGTGATTTGTATCTCTCTAATATATTTTCTGCTTATGGAAGTATATGTATGCAGATGCAAATACAGTCTCACCATATCCATGAAATGTTTAGTTTTTTTGGCTATTAGTAGTGTAAAATTGGTATTAAATATTCAAGAACAAGATATAAAGTCAAAGATTTCCACACAATTTCTTACGTTACTTGACCTCTCTCATTGCAAAGTTGTTTAATGAGTCTATGTTTTACAGAGTAAGGACCTTATATTGTAGTTATGAAAGATATTTGTAATTAGTAAATGAAGGGTGTTGTTTTAAGCACCTTTTCAGATGTGCTTATCTACTATATGGTTTCGACTGTCTGTAGATATTTGATCCGAACACTTTCTTAACGTTCAATTAGTTTTCCATGTGTGAACTCTGCCAGTAGTATATTTATAACTTTTGTGTTACTGAGAATAATATGGTATAACCTTGAGATGAAAAGAGATCCATGTGGGACTTGTTCTAAAAAAGTCCACATGAGATGATTTCCCACTTGAAATTACTAGTTGTCATTTTTCTGTTAACCAGTTTGAATACATGTCAGATATTTTTTTTTTCCTAACATCAGTGTCTAATGTTCCCAGGTCATAACCTTTTCACTTCTTAAATATGGTGCTAACCCTTTTTTCTAATTGCTTTGGAAATGTTGTCTTTTCTTTTTATGCTTCCTTTTATTTTTTCCTTTTTTTTCCTTTTTTTTTTTTTGCCGTAATAAGAGGATTTCTACTTCGAAAGATGATTTTCTTAAATTAAATTTGTACTTACCAAGCCTGCTGATCTTCTTTGGTATCTGAATGTTCGTCATCATCTTTGGTACCTGAGTATTTTCCGCAACCCAGTTTTAGTCTGTAATCTCATTAATTTAATGCTTTTGTTATTAATTAATTAAAATAATCTCAATCCTGGCTTCCTCTTTATGCTCATCAGTATGCTAGTTGTTGATCCAGTTTGTAATGTACTGTATCATTTCAAAAATATATATACTTTGTGTTGATTGCTTCTAAGCATGCTGTTTTGACTTTGTTTTTGATGATATGTGTATACAGCATGATATATTCCGGTTTCCGTGTAAAACTGATTTGTAAACTTCTGTGAAGCTGACGAATGATAAATTAATCAAGTGTTGCAAAAAAAATATATATTCTTGATATACTCATGGAATTATCTTGAATATCTAATGGAGAGTGATCTGAGAACTGGATTAAAGCTGGATTTTTGCTTTAATGAAGTTGTAAATAGTCCTCAGGTGAATAACACCTACCTGTTATAAAAGGCTTACAAGGCTTTTAAAAAGATATTTTAAGAATTAATGCACTTTTTTTCCACTGTCTTGCTTTCAGTGCAACACAGAAAGCCATTAAAGCTATAGAAGCTAGAGATAAAAGTGATCCACCTGATATTTTTAACAGTGTGCTCTGAAATACAGGATGATCCCTTTAATGCTCTGATGTGCTTTGTCATAATGAGTTTTAATAACGCTTAAATGCAGGACTTTTGATCCATAACGTGTGGCTATGTTTCTATAACTGCTTATGTAGATCTGGATCAGTAACCAGTAAAAGTATAAGCTGATATTCACCCTATATCTTGATTTGGAGCATTCAGTATAGTATTTCTTTCAAGGTGTCCTAATGAGTGTTTGAAATACTGCTCTGAACTTCCCATTCTTTTACCTTACACACTGTGTGGCAGTCTGAATGTCTACATGTTTCTTGAATCGGGGTTGTGAATCTTTTTGCCCTCATTGCTTATTTACATGACACGTGAACTGTTGTCTTTCATATGTCTTTGCTGGCAAAAGCATGCCAGTAGACCAAATTTATTTTTAGGACAAAGCTAGGATCTTTAATTTTTGTGTGATGCTATTAGCTTCTGAAGTAATTCAATGACAGTATCAAGTATCTGCTACTCCTCTGTAAGTCTTGGTGCTGGCTATTGCTTTCTTAACAGTTGCTTGATTTCCTGCTATATGCTGTAGTGTATTTATGAAAATATGAGCATGAACAAGAAAAGCCTGGGATATTTTGCTATAACAAGTCCCATCAATGTCTGCTGCAGCACATCTTGCATAAGGACTGAATTGCAAAAGCTACCTTGACATACGATTTTATGCAAAATACTTTTCTCTGATTGCTGTGCCATGATACAATGCGATGATACAAAAATAATGATTTATCATTTTGTTTGTCTCTCTACCTCAGTTTCCTGCAGTTTACCCACATCTTTGATAATATAGGTTCATGTGCCAACCAAGTATGTCCTTATACTGTTGCTATTTTATGGAAACATTGACCTCGTGTATGGAATCAGAAGCCTCTGCTGCATCAGTAAACATGTGTCTCAGGAGGATGTTGATGCTTAGAATGTTGATGCAGGGAGCTCTTTGATATAAAGCACACTTTCTTAAATATGTGTAATTTTCATAATTGCTATTGCATTACTCTCAAGTAGCTGGGATGAACCATGTAAAGACTATGTGCATAGAGGAAAGATGTAGATTTGTGTCTAGGTGCTTGGCTAGAGATGGATGATAGTTTGGCAAGCAAACCAACCAGGCAGACGTGTTGGGGTGGGAAATACTTCAAGGATATCTTATTGCAAAAATGGTAAGGCTAGATCTTCCTGTTGGCAGGAACAGCTCTTGAATGCTTAGCCCAAAGTGACATCAGACTTTCATCAGCTTTGAGATTCTGGTTATCTTTTCACCATACCTGCTTTTTTAGAGAAATACTTTTTCTAGCTTTGTCTTTTATAAAGGTCTGGTGTTCTCATTTGTCTCCTCTTCTTTACAAGAAGTAAATTGTCCTTCAACAAAGTCAAGATTCAGATGCTCTTGCAGAAAATCTCTTGTTTCAAGGTTTATTATTGCATTCTGATCTGGACAACAGGAAAGGTTTTCATGAAAGATGAGGACATCAGTGCGATTCCCTTGAGTTTCTTGTGCGCTTCTGTCAAGATCTTAGTCCCATTGTGTACTGTATCAAGTTCCCCAAACTACTACAATAATGTGTTTAGAGTAGTTTTTCATATATTACTATACCAACTACTAGAATATATCTTCCCTGTCAACCACACTGGGAACAGTGCTGGGACAGCAGTCTCACTGACTGCTAAGTTTCTATAATGTGTGTCTAATACACACTGTGGGTGTGTCTAATAGATAACACCTGTTTATCAGATTTACTCTTTGCAGATAGTGTGGTTTGGTAGCAACCAGAAAAATTCCAAAGGCTGGTGCATATGTAAATAGATGAAAAAGAAATAAGCTTACTTGTTAAGAAAAGATGGTATCCTTTTTAAGAAGTTTGAAGATATGGTTTTGCAGTGTTTATGATGCAAAGGGAGCAAGAATAAAATGATGCAGCGATGTATGAGCTCTCTGATTCAGGTCTAAGCATAGATCCTTGGAGATGCAAATTATCAAATCTAACATATATCTGAAAGAGCTCTTAATTTTGACATAATATAGTACATTTGCACAGTAATCACATGTCTATGCAGTTTATGATCTGGTCATGGGTACCTGAAAATAATTCTTATAAAAATTTCATTGCTTTTCATTGTCTAGAAATTCATTGTCTTGTCTGTTACAGAAATTTGTATCTGGCTTCCAGGATTATTTTTTCCCAATTGTTTAAGCAATTTTTTATTAATGAATAATTTCCTTATTGCAACAAAAAAAAAAGAGGTTATATCTTAATAGCAAGTGATATCGATTTGAACATAATCTAATTCAAGTTAAATCAGTGTAAAATATAAAGTTTGATATATCCTAAAGTATTCAGATTAATGCTGTGTTTCTCTAAACCTTTCTGCAGTCTTAAAAGCAGAAATGGCTTTGACTTTTGCTGTCTAGTTAAAAGGAGAAGATGGCCTAGAGCCTTTCAGAATACATCTCCAGTGTGAAAGGTTCTGCCATCAGTGCTCACTAAACCAGTTTAATAAAATAGACTTGCAATAGGGAGATATTCAGGAAAAGAGCTGTGCAATAATATGTGGGGCAAAAAGAAAATTAGATACCTAATCAAGAAATACTAAGTTTTGAAAAAAGATCCTTTTTTATTAATTAGGAAAATTCCATCCTGTTTAAAAGGCCGCTTATTTTTGAATTTTAAAATTCTTTGTTTAATGGTAAATAATTGTTTTTTGGGGTAACGATCTATTCACTTTTATGCTGGTTCCTGAAAGAGAAGTTTTTTTTGAGTAAATATCTTCATATATGACAAATAATTTTCGATTTTTCCCAAAACAGTCAATACAAATACCTTAAAAACACAGAATCTGAATAGAAGAATACCAATGTAATAAAATGATTAGAAGAACCTCAAAGTACAACTTGATAGTGAATTGGGTTAAAATGTCCTTGTGCAAGTTCAATCATTCTCTTTTGTCTGCTTCCATAATATCATTAGCTGAAGCCTCAAGCTTAAGGCCAAGAACTCTTTTTTTCAAGTGACATGAGACTTTGAGACAGTTTGAGGATCTTGGCATCTAAGTAACCCTTATGCAGATTTAAATTCTCATTAGTGAAAACTGCTAGTCTTGCTGGCCGAGAGTTGGCAGTTGTGCCGTTTGAGCAATATGATGCATTCTGAGTGAAGTAGTCTTTAAGAGCAAGCAGAACTCTCCATCTGTTCTTAAAAAAAGGCAGGGAGGAAGCAGATTTACAAATATTATTCCTTAAAAGATATATTGGTATATGGATCTCTCTGGGTATCAGTAGTATTATTTGATAATGGGGAGTAATTGATAATTATAGTTTCCTCTGGAAATGCCTCTGTCCTTAGTGCTACTCTTCTGTATTGTTCTATGAGAACACACAAACTGATACACAGGTATTTGTGGCATGCCATTGGTGCTGGGATATCTGATAAAGATAGTAGAAGTGGAGTTTTTAGTTTCTAAGATAAATTTCCATTTCTCAATCTGTTTAGGACAGCTATTGTTTTTATGGTGTGTTTGGTTCTTGTATCCAGTGATACAGTGATCCATTAGAGTATTTTTGTTTGGTTACTAGTCACAGGGAGACAAATGCCTCTCAGATGAATGGGTGCTTGACATATGTGAAATGACAGATGATCCTTTTGGTCCTTTCTATACTTTGGAGAAAAAAAAAAAAAAAGACTTGTGCAAAGGATTTTTGTCCTTTTATATTATTAAGTCCTATGATTCCCAAAAAGGCACTTACTTACTTACTTACTTACTGAAATATAAATGCACCTTCTTTTTCCCTTTCCCTCTCCTTTTTTTTTTTTTTTTTTGGCATTGGTTTGTTTGTTTTGTTTTATAGTGCAGGGCCGAGATACAGAAATACTTGGTGCTGTAGCCTTAGCATGTTTTTTAATTGCTCCGTGTGTTGATTTTCTTCCCCTTGATGCCTATAATGAATATTTTGCATATAATTATCAAGCATTAATATTTTAACATTGCCAATGATTTGTGGTAATTGCATAATGAAATAGCTTCTGAGATTGAATGAACAGCAGTACATTTTGACTGACAATTGTATGCTTGTTAATAAGTTAGCAAAAGGGACAATGCTTTGACTCTAAACTTACTAGACATCTTTGTCTTATGTGCAATTTTTGTACATAAATGCAATATATGAGAGAAAGATGGGCGGATGTGTGTCTACATGTGAAAAACTATTTGTTGGTAAGTTGAATGAAGTTGAGAACAGTAGAGAGAAATTAAAATTGTTATATAAAACATATTTATATAAATATTTTGTATAGACTCGTGGCTGTGAATCCATTTGATTCTTTTGTTTTTAATATCTGTTGATGAAAAATTTTACTCTTCATAGATATTAATCTAGGAAGAATTTGAAGTTCAGTAGCTATGAATTCAGACATAATAAATATTGAACACATAAATAAATATGAAATTGATTTGCAATATTTCACTTTAGTTCAATTCAAAATTTTCTTTTTGTTTTATCAGCAAATACATATCTCTTTATGGTGCAAGCTCGTGGTATAATGTTGAGAGAAAATGTAAAAACAATAGGACATATGATCAGATTGTACACTAACAAAAATACTACACTGAATGGCACAGGTAAGAATATTTCTTATTTTTAAAAAAGCTTTTTGAAAGAAGATCTTAAAAGGATAGTCTGATTATGAAGATCTAGACTCAAGTCCTAGTTTTCTGTAACTGAATTGGGGACAAAATATTTACTGTTTATCAGTTCATTTTGGAACTTTATTAGAAAAATAAATTTGTCATAGCTGTAACAAAGATATCTGAATTTAAATTACTGTTATTTTCATGTTGTATTTTTTTAGCTATGTTGATAGGAATTTGTTATTTTAAAAGTTTATGCCATCGCCTGACTGATGCTAACCAAAATCAGTGAATACCTTAAGGTTTTATAAAAAAATGTTTTTTCTTTTTAAGATTATCCTGAAGGGAACAATTCTAGTGACTATCTTGCTCAAACAAGAATGTATCTTCCAGAAAACTTCACTTATTCTCCTTACCAGGCTTGTCCGGAAAAGTTGCCTTACATGAGTAAGTTTTAAACAGACATTAATGTTTATCTAGTACACAATCAAAATGTGATTACTTTGCATGGTCTACAACCACATTTCATATAAATATTTTGCACAAAATAATGAATAAATTAAATATGAGAATGGACAATAGTGCTTAGCAGAATTCTATAATTCTTGTATTATTACTTCTTGACTTCTTTGCTAATAATCTGATTCTTCATAGTTTATTTTCAAAACTTTTTTTTTTTTTTACAAGTTAGATAATCTAACTTGGGAAATATTCTTTGGGAAATATTTTCCTAATACAAAGATTGGTGAGACAGAAACTATAATATAAAACAAGCTGAACAAGATGATGTGGTAAAGGGAGAACTGATGGTGGTAAGAACGTTCTAAAGCTCTGTAGTACTTTCATAAAAAGTGAAAAGTTGTGGATTTCAAGAGAAGGTAAAGTTAAGTTTAAAACTTAGATTCTTCATTATCCCAAGCTGATTATGTAAACCTAATTCTTTTGCAATCCTTTGCCAAAAATCTAAATTCTTTTCTCTGAAAATACTTACCTTTTGAGGAGTTTCATGCTGAATTATGGAATTAAATAATTTGGCACACTTTTGTTTTGTTCCTTTTTTTTTTTTAAACCAATAGTGTGACAGTTTTCCTAAGTATCCCAGTGAAAGAGGAACATAGATTGAAAGCAGGTGTTGTCACTAAAGTTGAGATAAAAGGAGTTTCTTGTTGTAATTAAATGATCTTAACCTGATTTAATAAAGTGGCCAAAAGACAGCCACTGTGATTTTTCCATTTTCAGTTTCTGTAGACTACAGTGTACCCTTGTTTCAAAAAATTTAAACAAATGAGAAAAAAAATGTTCTTAAGATCTGTAAAATTTCGTGTAAATTCCCCTATTCTGCAAGCTTGTAATTTTTCTGCCTTTCCCAGTAATGAAACTTAGCTTTTGACAAAACCCTGGACATTTGCACATTTGCCCCTCTTAAGCTTCTAGAGAAAGCAAACCAGTAAGACCAGGAGGTGTTAGGTGACTATGGAGAAAATGGTTTCTGATGCTGTCCCTCCTCTTCCGCTGACCCTGGCCTTTTGGGGGAGATTTTGATATTGATATTGAAGCTTTATAAAATTGCAGCTACATGGATAAATCAATGTTTCTATTTAGGATGCACTATTGATGTGAGAGTTTATTTACTATTTTTCAAGGGTTTTTCCTTCTCTGTGAGGAATTTTATTACATTGTCTGAGTTGCTGTAGGTTGCAAGGGAATGATTAAGTAAAGCATTTTTTGTATTCCATCTTTATAAGAAATTGTGTCAGTAATACATAGAATAGAGTTCTTTCAGATAGTCTACACTTAGACTTCATATTATATTTTCAAGGAAAGTTCTAATAGCATTAGCATACATTTCAAAGTTAATTAGTTACATTGAAATTTCTCATTAGGTGTCAGAATGTTCCAGGCTAGAGAAGGAAAATCAAAAACTTTCTGTAAATAAGTGCAAATGTGTTGCCAGAAATGATTGTTAATTAGTATCTGGCAGCATCTTTTATGTTAAAATGTTCATTTTTAGTTGTCATATTTAAAACCAAACATTTACTGCCTTATTTACTTCCTTGTAGGGGAAAAAAACTTGGAATAGTTTCTAAAGATATTTGGAACACCTTTCAGAATGCTTACTTTGTTTTTTAGGCAAACACCTGACTTAAATTTGGGACTGGCCTTCAATGTAAGCTAATACTCAAATAATGATTTAGTATATTTATTTAAATCCATATCATAACAAATTATTTTGCCAGCAGCCAAGCATGTCACCAAATTGCTAAACTTTTTTTTTCGTAAAACAAAAACATATTTTTTGCAAGTTTGATCAATAACTAAGGAGTTTGGTAGATGCAAAGATTTAAGAGTTCAGTAGATACAAAAAATGAACTATTTTGTTTTTTTTTTTGAGCACTAATGAGGTAGAAATCATTTCTGTATTACAGCTTTCCAGTTGTATTTTGCTTTCTTGTATTGTATCAATAATAGAAATGTGTATTAATTGACATTACTATCTAGTTTTACGTAATTATTTTAATTCTTATTAAGTAACTTTAAATTTTTGCTGTTTACTCTTTTACTCTTTCCTCCTTTCCCTTGCAAGATAGTCTGCTTGCCTTTCTTAATTAGGTTCCTTAAGTATATTGTGTCTAAACCTGTTGTCATTCTTGATTTTTGTATCGTAGACTTTTTCTAACTTGACTTCCTTTCAAAAAACCATAAGTATCTAAAACCTGTTAGCATTAGGGAAACAAAGCTACTAATCACTTTTTAATGCATTCTAGAACGATATTTGCCATTTTTGTGCAAGTGCATTTCATGTTATTGATTCATATTAATGTGTGAGCGATTATAAATCCTCAAAATCTTTCTGCATACTGCAGCATAGTCATATAGATCCTATTTTCTCTGTATGCTTCATTTCTCCTTAACTAGCAATCCAAATTTTCCTTTTTTTCTAAAAATTATTTTTATACATATATTTATTGAACTATATAAAATATAAAAATAGGTTTTGTATCTTTCAAATTTTCTTAATCTACTTCTAAATGCAACCTGCTAGAGGTGAATGGAAGAATGAAATACTAAAACCACTACTGACCAAGCTTGAGATGCCTTCTCCTGCTTCCCTCAAGCTGGCAGTGAAATATCACTGATTTTAAAAACTTCTTCAATTAGTTCTATATCTTCTTATTGATTCTTATATGCATGCCATGCATGTGTTATGTAATAGAATGTTGTGCTGATGTGTCCAAAACTTAATGATAAAGCACAACTGAATAATTTTTATTTTTCTATTAGATTCTATAAATTGACTAGAAGATTTTTTTTTTCTTCTCTGCCTTTTGATAGTTTAAAGTTATTTTGTGATTTTTTTTTTTGTATGTCTTTATGCTATATACTGGTCTTTTTTTCTACACCTTCATTTCTGTATTTTGTGTGATTTCTTTTTCATTTTCAGGTTGTTAAAGAGTTTCAAAAACTACAGTGATCATCAGCTATGCTTCTTTTTAACTCTGTGTAGGATTAGCTTGTTCTGGAATATTTTTATACAGTCTTTTTTGGGAACTGCCATTTTTCTTCCTCCTTCTAAGAAAACGTGGGTTGTTCAAATCTGCTTATAGAATATCTTTCCCTTATTCTGTTGCTCTTGATCTTTTTCAAAATTACCTTCTATATTTATATTGACAATAAGTTCTCCATTATGACTCAGATCCAAACTTAAAATGGCTCTTGCAGTATCTTTTGCTTTCTTCTGAAACCAGTCATTATTCTACAAAAGTTTAGATGTTTCTATCAGGTCCCAAATTTAAGTCAGTTCAGTCAGTTATTTGCTTGGACACAAAGGTGCAGGCAAGAAAATGATGTCTTTAAAATTCCAACCCTCTGCAAAAGACTTCTTAACTTTGAGATAAAATAAGTAGAATATTTTATGAAATCTGTCAAATAGTTATTGCAAGTTTTTTATTTGATTTTTATACTTGCAGCTGCTGAAGGGCAATTTGAGCTTTTGGTTACTGAGTATTAAGCTACTCTTCTCCCTGAATTTTCTAGCTTTTCAGGCTAGACTAATTATTATAAATCCTTTTTTTTTTTTTTTTTTTTTTTTAAGTCTGTGCACGTGCTCAATGATATACAATTCTGTTATCAACTAATTGGAAATATTTTCTCATAATAAACTTTATTTTTTCTTTTATTCTTATTCTTTTTTTTTGCCCCATGCTATAGTCTATACTCACTATCTTAATGATTTTTTTTTTTTATCAGAAGACATCTGCATATCTTTTTTACCATTGGGCTAATTAGTGATATTTCTCAAATTCAGTTACTTGCTATATACTGATCTGATGCAGATGTTGATGAATTAATAGGTGAAGGTTGTTAATGAACAATGTTTAGCTATTTAATATTAAAATTGAGGAAGTTGGTTGATCATAGTGATGATACACCATCTTTTGTGTCAAGGTGCAGGCAGGAAGAATTTAATTATCAATTCAGTAGTTCAGATTGTGTGAAGTCATGATGAATTATTCTTAAAATAATGAGTGACTTCCACTTTTCTGGAAGAGGTACAGAATTCAAATAATCTTGAAATGTGTTTTGCTTACAGGATTTATATGGAGCAATGCTAACATCCATTCTGTAAAACCTAAATATATAGCTATGATAAAACTTACAGATTTAGATCTGTTTTCTTAATTGAAATGAATAAATACAGCATATCTTCCTGTATTTAGGAGGCCTTATCAATGTGAATATGAGTGAAATTAGTTTTGATGAAATACAGGAAGTATTTTCAAAAGATTTAGACATTAAGCCAGGAGGACACTGGAAACCGAAAGACTGTAAGCCACGATGGAAGGTGAGAACTTTTTTTTTTTTTCCCTGTAGGTATACAAGAGTAGTTGACAGTTGCAAGCACTCAAACCTTTAGTACTATGTGTTTTCTATATATACAGTACACTATAGTCTATATTACTTATGCTCAAGAAAAGACTAAAGTTTGAACAAAAATTTAAACTAGAATGTTGTGAATTTTTAGAAGTTTATAAGCCTTGTTCTTTTATTATATGGATACAAAGTTCTGTCTTATTTGTAGGTTGCTTAAAGTGTTCTTATAAGCAAATGAGCATACAAACAATTTTTTATTTAGTTTTCATTTCAATTATCCCTTTTAATTGCTTGAGTTAAATTCTAAACTCCTTTCCTAGTGGGAATGAAAATGCAGTGAAATACTAAACCAATTTGAATATAAAGTTGAAAAGCCTATGTAAGATGCAGACAACCTAATCTGTATTGAAATATTAAAATTTTAAAATGTTAATATCATACTTTAACATACATAACATTTTGAAGGTGGCAATCCTCATTCCTTTTCGGAATCGCCACGAGCATCTTCCAATCTTTTTCCGACACCTGATACCTATGTTGCAGAAGCAGCGTCTGGAATTTGCCTTCTATGTTGTTGAACAGGTAACAGCATTTACTTGAAATGTGACTCTTCAAGGTTCCTTAGTAAAGGGGTTTTGACATTATCATCAAGATTTGGATAAATCCCAAATTTATCAAATTGTTCCTCTGCTGTTCTAATCCAGTGAGTCAAAAAGAAAAAAATCAGCTCTGTTACCTAGATTAATCTATAGCTGGAAACATACCACCTTTCTCTGAATGCAAGCTGGCCTTTAATAGCTGATAACACTCCTCTTTTAAGTCTATTGTCTTTGTAAGTTTGTCATGATAAAAAGTATTAGGTTTTGTGCAATAAAATTGAAAATGATCATTGCAGAAGGCTGTTTTACAAAACTCACTGAAATCCAGTCAAAGGCATAGTTTTAATATATAAACTATTTCATTAAAAAAGTGAAATGTAAAGGAAATGTCCATGATACAAAGTTATTCACTAGCATCTTGGCTAGGAGTGTCTTCAAAAACAAAGAGCAACGGATGTGGAGGGGGGGAAAAAACATGTTTTTTAAAAACACATTTTTTTAAAAAAAAAAAGGGATACTCAGAGTGTTAGCTTAAGGACATTTATTGGTTGTACAAAGTAGATAAGAATTACTGATCTTGTCTTTCATGGACTTGTGCAATATCTTCAGGTGACTAAAATGAAAAAATGTGGAAAGTAGAGAAGAGAGTTGACTAATTTCTATAAAAACGTAATTGTACTGTGTAATGCATTTGTTATATCAAAATCTATTATAAATCATGTAACTTTTGCTGAGCTTAGAGAAGACTTAATTGTTTCAAATAAAAGTGTGAATATTTAACATGTATTAGAAATAAAGTTTGAGTGAAACTGTAAAGATTTCTAGGAACCTGCAAGTAACTACTATAATGTTAGCTATAAATACGTAATTGAGTTATAAGTATTGGTACAGCATCTGAAATTCTTTAACAGACTCACAAGAATTGTAACAATGTTTCATATTTAATATATATTGACATTTCTTTAACTGTTAATGTCATGCTGTAGTAATCAAGGAGACCATATTTTGATACTTTAGAGTTACTAGTGCTGCAAGTTACAAGTGTTCTTAGGTTTAAGAGCAGACCTTATAAACTTTATAAATCAGAAAATGTAGACCATGTCAGTGCTAATGAGCTTTTGCACTGGTTAGAGGAATTTCTTTCATGCTTTTTTATGTGATGGATGATATAATTCTTGTATTATTGGAGTAGTTTCTCTTTGTTCTAGATTCTTAAAAGTTCTCCTTTGTTTTGTGTTTGAAGACAGGTACACAACCTTTTAATCGTGCAATGCTCTTTAATGTTGGCTTCAAAGAGGCTATGAAGGATGTTGTTTGGGACTGTGTAATATTTCATGATGTGGATCACTTGCCTGAAAATGACCGAAATTATTATGGATGTGGAGAAATGCCACGTCATTTTGCAGCAAAGCTGGACAAGTACATGTACATGTAAGTAAAGTCTTTTTTCATATTGTTTTTAAAGACCCAGAAATAGTCTTAAGATGTATGTGAAATCTGTGATAATATCTACAGGAGATGAAACCAATAATATAACCTACTACCATAGTCTTTATGTAAATGAACAGCTCATCATACAAGAGGAAGAGTTAAGCTTAGTGACTATATTTAGACATTGCTAACTTAAAGTTATTAAGTATTTTCACTGTTTTAACTTGATGACCCACTATTTGTAGCATGAGGTTGATCTCAAATTGTATGTGTCAAGAGGGGAAAAATGTTTTATTAGAAAAGCTTTTCTGCTTATGTAAACCTTTTCTGTTAACAAAGTTAGCAAATAATAAGAAAAAAACACCATTTCTAGCAAAATATAGTGGGAAATATTTCTTCTTTAATTTTCTCACAGGTGTACAATTTATTTAGCTTGTTCTATTTTCTAAGCAGAAGATTTCTCTATTGATTAGACCATTTCATAGCTTATATTCAGTGTGTATTGAAATTTGATGAATGTAGTTGGTCCTGCAGCTTGATTTATCTTCTATCATTTTACATTAATGGTGTTTTGGTTGCCTTTTTAATACTTTGTGACTACTATCATCTCAGCTATCTTTTCAAATCACTTCAGATCATGTTACAGTTTTTCCTTTCTGCATGTGGGTATTTCCCGTCCTGAATGTATTTAAGTTGATCAAATTTAATACTGGTAGATCAAAAAGTGAGGTGACTGCATATTTAGTCATTAGGTTGTCCTAATGACTAATGACACCTAGCAATCAAAACTTAACTTTTTTTTGTATATGTTTCTATGTACGTATATACGAGCATAAGGATTTAAAATCTACAAACACTCATCTGGATGCATGCACACATGTGCCTGCTTCAGTATATACTCATGCACATAAAAACCTCAAATGCAATTTTTTTTTTTTTTAAGATCCCCACTGGTGGAAATACATAGGGAAGGTTATTGCTAAATTAGTTTTCTAAAAGTTGTTAAAATTTTAGTGAACCCTCTATTCTCACAGAACTCACAGGTTACATGGCTATGCCAGTGGCCATCTATTTTTGTTCACCCTCCTCCTCCCCACACACACCTCTGCACACACATTCTCGAGCTGCTGTGTCCACGGTGGCTGTTGTGGCCTAAGCCACAACTTAAATTTTCTACAGATAGGCCTAACGCCTTGTGGGTTGCAGGCATGGAGACATGAAAATTGCACTCGGTTACTTTTACTTGATGAAACTGCAAGTTAGTTGTTTTTTTGTTTTTTGTTTGTTTGTTTGTTTTTCTCCCTTGAAACAGAATCCATTAAAACAACTATGGCAGCTTCTGAAGAAAGAACAAGTTTGGTCTGTTAACTAACTAATTCTCTAAATGACCAAGATGGAATTAAATGTTAACCATCTTAGCTGTTCATGTTGACCAACGACTTACACAGATTAATAAATACTTATTAATAAGAAATATGTATACTGGTAGAAAACTTATGTATTTCTTGATTAAAAAATGAACCTCTAAAAGTCACAAAACTCCAGTGTTTTTTTTTTTATAATACATATTTTACTGCTATTGAGTGTGTACTATTAAATGGTTGCATTTTCATTTTGCACTGTTCTGTGGGATATGGGCATGAAATAAAATTACTAGAATGATTTTCTTTTTTTTAATTCAATTGGATAAAGAAAACTTTTTCCGTCTACTGATGTTAAAATACAAAAACTCAAAGGCTTCACTTTATTTTTCATTCAGGTCTAAAGCAATCATCTTAAGTATATGGTAGATTTTTGTTTTATGTGAGTATACTAACTTGAGCTACTTTCAAATATTACCTTTTGATACAAATCAAAACAGTACTACAAACACTTTATCTAGCTTCTTCATGTCTTTGTTAATACCAATGACCTATGAAAGAGCTTTCCTTGCGGATACATTCAGCATCTGTTCCTGTCCTTAATATGAGTTTTATTTCTTTTTTTTTGTTTTGTTTTGTTCAAAAGAGTCTTTAAAAGAAAGGTTTACTTATCTATGTTTGGCTAATAATAAATAAAATGTACCTATTGTTTTCAGTCTTCCTTACAATGAGTTCTTTGGTGGTGTAAGTGGACTGACAGTAGAACAATTCAAAAAGATCAATGGATTTCCAAATGCCTTTTGGGGATGGGGTGGAGAAGATGATGATCTTTGGAACAGGTAAGTAAGTGTTCTGCACATATGTCTTTCTCACTGTTCTATGATATCCACCACTTGAGGGTGATAGTTTGTTTCTTTGTTTTGTTTTGAATTAATAAATTCTAACATTTTAAAAGATTCTTTTAGAAATATCAGAACATATTATTTAGAAGATGTTCTTTCCTCTTTTCCTGTGAATAATTAGCAGGCTTTTTAAAGAAAAGTCTTATAATAATATTAAGCATATTTAGGCTCATTGTTTCTTTTCCTCTATGTGTTTTTGTATTTCATAATTCTAATAGCAGTACAACCAAAAATCAATCTCACAAACTGTACTGCCATATCTTAGGAGCAGTGTCCAATAAATTATTCTGTGACTGTATTGACAATCACAAATTGGACAATAAACTTCACTGTACAGAACATTAGTAACTGCTTACAGTAAAAAAAATTAAACGTTTGGCTTGTTAAAACTAGATGCCTATGTGATGTTAGTTATATGTATATATGTAACTCACATAGACATCTAGTTTTAGCGATAAATATATATATATATAGACAAACTTTTTTTTGAAGGATAGGTCTTGCAAAAATAAATATTAAAAACATACTATTTTCAAATTTTCTCATGCTATTGTGCCATAAGATTAAATCTGGAACACTAAATATGAAATGATTAATGCAGTATACTTTGGTTTGGCCAGCTTTATCAGTCCTGAGGATCGGAGTCTGTTTTTTTTCTTTGATAAAAGGAATTGAGGAACAACACTTTCTGCTTTATTCAAACAGGAATTTTATTATGAAGAGAATGTTAGCTAGTGCAAAGAAAGAGCTTTAAAAGATCTGATGCATATATTTTACTTTTGCTTTAGCTTTTAAAAACTTGTAAAAATATCTTTTTAATATTCTGTATGCACATGTTTTTATTTCATGCTGTAGGGTTCACTATGCTGGATACAATGTTACAAGACCGGAAGGCGACTTAGGAAAGTATAAATCCATTCCTCACCATCATAGGGGTGAAGTCCAGTTTTTAGGGAGGTAAGAGAAACAGAATGCTATTCAAATATTAGATATAGCGGTATAAGGATTTTTATCTTGCATAAACCTTCCACACATATAAATAAGCAATCTCTACTTGTCAGTACTACCTCTATAGTGCAAAACTCATAATTTTCTTAAAACTTAATGTGTTTGGCTGTTTACCTTCACCTGTCTCTTTTATTTCTGAATTCCTCTCTTTTGTGCAAGGATACAAAGCAGTTGAAGTGGCAGCCCTAAAATAGAATAGCAGCCAGAATATAGTAGCTGAATTGCACCAAAAAGCTGAAAACATGTAACACAGGGTAAAAACTTTATGGTGGATGTTTCAAGATCATTAGAAATACTGCTTGTGTTATCAGTGGTCGTCTTTTTTCCTAAGAACATCTTTATTTTAAAATTATGAATAGAAAATGACACAAATCATGTAAGCTAGAAATAAGTAAACATAAGAAACTAAAGTGTACATATCAGTAGTCTGAGGGCATAAAATTTTATTTTTGAAAACATCTAAATTTAAGGTGATTACAAGTGTAGGAGCCTTAAGGTTAAAATTAACAGATTTAGATATCTAAATATATAGGTATGCACAGTGAAGTCACCTAAATTTTCTCTGACCTCTGTAGTCATGTATTAAATCAAAAGAATGTGAAGAAATTATCTTTTAAAAGTCACTTTCATTTGCAATCACAATTATCTTCTGTCCTTTAGTCATATCATAACTTGTGCATGTGAATATAAAATGTGAGAATCTGATGTATTTAAAAAAAAATCTCTTGCAAAAAGTAACTGGCTTTTAAAGCTCATGTAGAAAACTTGTTAATTTTTAAGTAGAGAGATGCATTCATTATTGTATATATATATATAGTATTTGACAATGAAATGACCGTTAGAGTCATACGTAACATCAATTAAACTGTTTCTTCCAAATCTTTCTTATGTTTTCTCCTTCTAATTCCCTCTACAGATACAAACTACTGAGGTATTCTAGAGAACGTCAGTACATTGATGGATTGAACAATTTAATATATACTCCTAAAATACTTGTCAGTAGGCTATATAAAAACATAACTGTAAATCTCATACCAGAACTTGCGCCTGTTAGGGACTATTGATGGAATTGAAATGACAAGCTATGCTATTGGAGTAAACATTAGTACTGGAAGCTACTAGTAGACACTACAGACACTGTTAAAAAATAACAACTTAGAATTGGTGACTTTGACCGTTTGGTTCGTATTTAGGATGGAAAATAAAGTGATGTAGTGTATGTACCATTTTATTCTGAAAGGAAAGCCAGCAGCTATCACTCAGATGTTTACAGCATGAAACTACTGCAAGCCTTCCTTCTCTGTGTTCTCTGTCTTAACCACTCAATTAACTAAACTGCAGAAACAGGCCTGTAGCTTGTCTGGAAGTTCTTCCAGGATTTTTTTTATACTTCTCCCTCTTTCCTTCCCCTCCCCATATTTAAATGAATGCTTTTGGTCCTTTTTAAACTGTGTTTTGTAAATATGTGATGTAAATTAATGTGTGTACATTGCTTTTAAATTGCTCAATATTTTATGCTGCAGTATGTATTTGAGTGTGTTTTTGTTTGAATTATATAGGAATGTTTTATTAGCATGAAAGAACAAATGTAAAATGTAAGTATGCTTAAAAGAGGTTATACCTTATGTGGAATGAAGGAAATACTAATTGTTGGCCAGCTATGACTGTAAACTGTTATACTAGTTTTGAGCTTTAGGCCTCCTGCATATCTATATAAAAGAATCAGTTTCATCTATAAACTTCCAAGAAAGAAAGATTTTAATTTTATTTATTACCAGCAAAATCCTATGTTTCGCTGCGTGCCATCTAAATCATATTTATATGCATATTGCATGTGTATTATGGAAAATCCTGTGGTGGTTGTGTGTTATGATCTACAGGAACTCTGTTGCCACGTGTGCCACTGGTGTCCATGTCAGGGATTTTAATGCTTAAAATGTGTCTGGGTGTGTACCGTATTTTCGTATTGTTTTTTCTCCCTCTCCCTCTCCCTCTCCCTCTGCCTCTCCCTCTGCCTCTCCCTCTGCCTCTCCCTCTGCCTCTCCCTCTCCCTCTCCCTTCCTTGTAAACAGCACTTTTATTCCTCCAAAATCAGAAGCACCAAAAATGTATCTTCATTGGAAGAATATTCAAGTTATGCTATTAATAAAACATAGTTCTAATGCTTGTAGTGTGGAATTTTCAGAAACACACAGTGTTGGTCAAACTGTTGCACTGATTATAACAGCATAAGTGGAATTGAAATTAGGCCAGTCCCAAGTGCTTTTTAAAATTCCACCTGTAATATATTTAATACAGTTTTTAAGGGCCTATTTTAGTGGAGTGCTGAATACTTCTGTGATGCACTAAGTATCCTCAAGTCAATGACTTTCAATGAGATTGAGGTTGCATAGACCTACTAAGAATAGGTCCTATCTGTTTCTCTATTTTAGTGGTGTTAAATGTATGAGCAATTAGNTCCCTCTCCCTCTCCCTCTCCCTCTCCCTCTCCCTCTCCCTCTCCCTCTGCCTCTCCCTCTCCCTCTCCCTCTCCCTCTCCCTTCCTTGTAAACAGCACTTTTATTCCTCCAAAATCAGAAGCACCAAAAATGTATCTTCATTGGAAGAATATTCAAGTTATGCTATTAATAAAACATAGTTCTAATGCTTGTAGTGTGGAATTTTCAGAAACACACAGTGTTGGTCAAACTGTTGCACTGATTATAACAGCATAAGTGGAATTGAAATTAGGCCAGTCCCAAGTGCTTTTTAAAATTCCACCTGTAATATATTTAATACAGTTTTTAAGGGCCTATTTTAGTGGAGTGCTGAATACTTCTGTGATGCACTAAGTATCCTCAAGTCAATGACTTTCAATGAGATTGAGGTTGCATAGACCTACTAAGAATAGGTCCTATCTGTTTCTCTATTTTAGTGGTGTTAAATGTATGAGCAATTAGACTCCCTTGGCTTAGAGCAAAAACTGTATCAAAATTTTGTTTGCTTGTAATGTTATGCTACCTAAAATTCCTAAGCATTATCTTTTCCTAATATTTTTATACATCCCTGGAGAATACTAAGGAAATTGACTGAATCGTTTCTTTTCTGTGTTAATGCAAACATATTGACCAAGAACTACTGAACTGTTCTGTTTGTCACAATTCAACTCTTCAAGAACCAAAGACTGAATTCTGCTCCCACGAAGAATGGAAAGCAGTATGTTATAAGGGTTGTTTATCAATAGAGTGTTCTGTAAGAGTGTTGGCAAATAATGATGACTTTAACTCATTGCTATGTGTTGGTCTCCTGAATTACTGCCACAGAAAGTGTGGTGCTGTGTCTATTTTTGATTTTTTTTTCTCCATAAACAGAGTAGTTGTTTTCCTTGATATCCCAGCAGTAAATTTTGCCCTTAGCCATTCCTAAGAAATGTTATTGCTTATTTGTAGATATCCCAAGTATTTTATAAAAAAATGTAATGATATTAATAAAGTAGTTGAGAGCAGATTGTAAGGGATATTTTTAACCATATTGGAATGACCTTAAAATCTTATCACCTATCTAATATACTTTAGCAATGATGTAATGCAATGCAAATAACAAAAAAAAAAAAGTGAATATAAGGTGAAAAAAACATCCTTCAAAAGCATGCTTACGTGGTTTCATTACCTCCTGGTATATTTTTCTATAAGTGTATAGAATACTCTGGAGTATATGGGTAAATATGAAATACGTAATATACTGTATGAACAGTTATATCCTCAAAATAAAATTGGTCTTATTTCATAACAGACTAATACAATTCTTTAAGAAGTGATGAAATTCATTATTTTTTTAAATCCCTGATGTAATTTTGAAGTGATATCTGATTTTCAGTACTTTACAATTTCACACCTTTAGTTGAGGCATCTTTCAGTATTATAGGTCTGTACCTTTTTCTGAAGCATGCTTTTGTGCCCTTTTGTTAAGAATGTGGAAGGCAATCTGTGAAATCAATGCGCAGTTTTTATTCTAGACCATATATATTTATATGTATATATATACACCCTCTATTACACATTAATATGCTGTAGCTGAGCTAATCTATCTGTATGGGTCTAAGTGATTAATCATGTGTGATTTTTAAAAAAAATGTGATTTAAACAGGGAAATGGATTATGACATATAGTTGTTATATTTAGAAAAATAAATAAATATTAGAACTCCAAAGTGATTTATGTTAAATTGTGGAATATTAACCAACTGTTAGCCAAAATATTCGCTTTGGGAAGTTTTAGAAGTTGCCATCTTAAATTACACCAAAAGAGCATATTTATACTACCCACTTGAACGCAGTACGATTCTGTAATGATTTTTAACATGGACAGTGCCTTCAAACAAAATAAATTAGATGCAAAACTAAGAGTTGTGCACATTCCTTTTGATATTTTCATAATTCTTGTAAAATAAAGAGGGAAGCCAAGCACATTGGCTATTCCTGAGAAGGCAAATTAAGTATGATTTCTCTTAGAAGAGTTAACATGGAGAGAGAAAATAGAGGAAGTATTTGTCAAGATTCTGAGAGTCTTGCAAATTAACAAGTAAAAATGTTACAGAAACATAGCTGATAAGCTAAGGCACTTTTAAGCCCACCTGCTGTATTTTAAATTTAAGTAGAATGTGAAACAAAAAAATCCATTTGAAACAGAGATTATATTGAAAAACAGTGCAAAATGTTCTTTTTGGATCTTTCTGGTCTATTTTTCTATCATTATGGTTACTAATGCTACATTGTAGTGGGTTACTAAGGAGCCAATTATTTAAAAATATTAAAATGACATGTTGCATATCAGCCAGAGGAAGTGTACTTAAGATTATTTTATTTGTAGAGGTTATGTAAGCTACACTTAATGAAAAATGCACTGAAACAAATGCTGGGAATTTCCTGTGTACTATCGTAGTTTTGGGTTTTGTTTTTGATTGTTCATGAAAATGTTTGTACTTTTTTATCATTGTCTTTTATGAAATATAATGTTCTAAAGATTGTGTTGGTTTGTTTATTCTAAGGTTTTCTGGAAGGCGTATGTTGATTTTTTTGTTGTTGTTTTTTGTTTTGCTTTGTGTATAACCAAAGTACTCATCTTTCCTAATGTTCAATTCCTTTAACTGACAGCAAAAGGAAGGGGAACTCAGACAGCAAATACATAAAGTTAGGCTGTTTTGGAATCAAAGCCTAGCGTTTTCCCTTCATTAGCATTTATATATTAGCGCTTTGCATCTATCTTCAACTTCTGATTTTTCTAGACTATGTGACTAAATTTTTGCCTACTTTTCCAAGGTAGGCTTGCTGTTGAATGTTCTAATGCCTCTTGCTGGTACTTGCTTAACTTTCTTTTGGAAGTAGTTTTGCTTTGATATGGATGCAAAGAATGTGAAATGGAAGGATCCGTCCCTGTTTCTCTTGGCATTAAATAAGGATTTGGTTTTCTCACGAAGTATCAGTTACCCTTTTTCCTGTTCTTTGTACTCTCATTTATTACAGAAATGTCTAAAAGTTAGAGGTGTGCAAGTAATTTAGGGACTGCTTAAACTGAGGGCAAAAGTACTTGCAGAATGCTATGATAATTCACACACAAAAAGAAAAAACCCTGCAAAATGCTATGATAATCCTCCTCCCCCCAAAAAAACCAAAAAACAAACAAACAAAACAAAAACAAAAACAAAACTTCTACAAGTATATTTTTGTTCCATATACTTCTGTATCAATTATGGTATTCCTTATAAATGTCCCCAGTCTGTTAGGAGGCAGGAAAGGGGGGGATTTCAAAAGCATAGCATCGTAAATATTATTCAGCTGACTGTCACTTGAAAGCTGCTTTTGCATCCATATCTTCAAACGATAAATTGGGAGATGAGATTATTTGTTATTTTGTGACACCCTGAGTAGTGATTCCAAGCTATTTCATCGCTATGGGAAACACATTATGTTGTCATTTGCATTTCCTGTATCTTTTCTTATTATGAGACACTTTTTGAATATATTCTGTTCACTTTGCCAGAAGGAGTGCATTTTAGCTTTATGGAAGATTTTGATTTGTTCTCAGAATCTCAGTAGTAGAATTATATTATATTTGTTCCAACCCTGATCCATTTTTGTCATCTTGAAACAAGTGTTTCTCTGAATATTTTTATTCAAAAGAATAGTTGAAAGAAAGTCTAAGTCATTTATTGACTTAATAGTTATTGTTAGTGCTTTATTACTATTGCTACAGAATAGCAGAAATTATTATTTATGGAAATCTAATTTACAAATCTAAAATTTCATGCTTCATGTCATTTCTATTGCATTGCTTCACTACCTAATATATAGTATTATAATGGATTATATGATGGCAATGGTATAATTGGTCAGTTACAAGTATCATTAGCTGTGAACACCATCTGGAAAAAGAAGAAACAAATACAAGACAACTGAGACATGTGAAACAGTGATCTTTGTTTACAGGCTTGGATCGAACCATTGTGGTCATTTAACCTGACCTTCACAAAACTTTGGGAATATTTCTTGTGATGATGGAACAAGTGTGATTGCCTGTCATGTGCTTTTTCTAGGGGCTAAATATCACCTGTTAAAAGCATATATATATCATTTAAATTTTATTACTTACTATCTTATCAAACACACTTACTCACACTGGACTTTCCTTCTTTGATTCTTTATGTGGCTAACCACTATATGATGTCTGTTAATGTCATTTTTAAGATAGGAAGTTCTTGCACACAAGATTAAATTCATTTGTTCTGTCGATTGTGGACTTAAAAAATATTTTGATGTATAATCAGTTTACCTACCTACTGTAAATCTTACACCACTCTTCATTATCTTACTCTCTTATTTCAGTTATAATAGAGGGCAAAACTGTCTAGCGTTAATCTTCATTATAGTCTAGAAAAAGAACATCATCTTTTGTTTCACAGAAACAAAAGCAAAATGTAACTGAGGTGCCTGCTGCCTTGTCCCTAAGAAGATGAGGAATGGCTCTTTGAGCAGCAGTTTCAAACTGCACGAAGTGCTCAATAATTGGTGCTCACTGCATCTGTCATAGTCCAGCAGATAACCAAAATAGGTCTGCTGCTTTTCTGAAAGATGATATAGAAGGACTGATGGTGTAAACAAGAGGAGGACAGCCCCAGGAGTAAAAAATCCTGGATCTGGTCTCAATTAATACCAGATTTAGACCCTTTTTGTCCAACTTATCTGTGCTATGCAGATTAAAAAGATCTATTATAATTTGTTCTGTTATAAACTGAGGATCAAAAAATTCAGAAAGCACTTCACACTTCCGTTATCTTTAAAATGGAAGTAATAAATTCTGTATGCAGCTGTACAAATGCTGGATCCTAAAAGATAGGGTACTTTTCCAAGGAGACCTGAGAGTAGTCTCTCTGTTCTTCAGGTATCTTAAAATAGTATTGGAAATAACCACAGGATTAAGTAGAGGCAGAACAATGGAAAATCTTTTCATAAATAATGCATCTAAGAGCTCTCTGGGAGTTCTTGAGGAAGCTAGTAACTAGAGTCTTTCAGGAGCATGTAATTACAGAGCGTTGAAATTGTTAGAATTGTTAATAAAATATTTTAAACTGGAATCACATGCAATTATTAATTGATGCTTAGTTATATAAAATATGGTTGTTATTTGCAAGTAGAAATGCAAAAGAAAAGGAATACTCACATCACCATATTGATGGAATTGGGTTCAGGCCGAATCCCTTCCAGTAACAGGTTGCATCAAAATGACTGCAAGCTTGCATATCCCTGTTACAAATCATTTTTTAGTTATGGGCTTGTGGAAGTCCCCCTTTTCATTGGTTTATCTGGATGATGGCAGACAAAAGCATTTTAATATTTTGATTTAAAGCCTGAGAAAAATGCACTACTTCATAACAGAACTTGAATGATTCTGTGTAGCTTAGGAAATATGATGAATTGATCTGGAATGTACTGTGTCTACATTATGGACATGTCACAGAGCTTGACTTGCAGAGTGTTGGAGTTAATGAAATGAACCTTCCTTCTACCAAAGTGTACACAAGGGAACCTCACCCCTGTGATAAACAACATGTAAATCCTTTGATATATTTACCATGCTTAGAAATTGGATCAACCTTCCATAGTTTCCTCTTTAGTTCTTTTCAGAGCACTATATGAAATTCAAGACCTACTTTTTGAAAATAGTCAGGGTCAACCAGTAGCCTTACAGAGTTCCTTGATGTTTATATTATTAGTTGGTCTTCCATCCTGAATGTACAGATGATTTTAATTTACAGATGCTGGCATTGCTATCCAAGGACATTAGTATTGGTCTTGAAACTGTAGACCAAAGAGCTTGTAATTTCAGAACCAGTATTGAATTCTATCTCTAATATTTCTCTTGGTTGAAAATTTTTATTTCTGTCAAATAAGTTGCATAATATTAATGTTTAGATCAGGTAGGTCATCATCAGATAACAGTAATGTTAGGGTCCGATTTTAGTGGCACAAATCACTGTAAGTTTTTGCTTTAGCTTTTCCTTCTCAATCCTTTTTTTTTAATAACATCCAAAAAATGGAAATTATGAAGAAAAGAAATACTGAAAGTTATTTATATAGAAGTGTCCCAATACATTATTATAAATTATGTGATTTGATCTATGAAGAGATAGAAGACAGTTTTTATCTTCCAAAATGCTCTATAGTCACTTATGAAGTTTTTTTTTTTGATCCATGGTTTTACCATTACTAGATAATTGTCCATTTATCTAACAAACTTTCTCAACTAAAAGCAAATAGATCTTTAGTAGAGAACATTAATATTTTTATAGGCTTGCAGTATCCCTTGTTAATATTCTCTTGCTTGCAAAATAATAAGGCTAGAAATTTTTCTACCTACCACTTCTTTGATTTAGAATTGTCACACCTCTTTTACCCCTTATACTAAGGTTATTTATGTTCTTTGTATGAAATGAAAAGTATATTTTTATTTAAGCAGGACAACATGAATAGATTTCCTCTCCTGTAAATATATGTAGTCTTCACCTTAGCTGCTCTTTTAAAAACACATTGAGAACCCTGTTGCTTCCTGCAGCGCACCGTTGTGCTCTACCAAAGAGCCACCAACGTGCAGTTTCTTGTGGACATTCTGCAGGAGCATCTGAGGCTGGGTTGCCAGTACAGAATTTCTTGCAATATAACAACTTTAGCTCTTACACAGAGACAGACTTTTAAGAGTCATGGAAAGGTCCTGGGACTATGCAAATATCTCAAGGGCATGCATTGATTGTTGGCTGAATAGAGAAATCTGTAAGAGGTTTGTTTTTGATATCTGTTGACTATTTTTGCAATTCCTTTTCATATTATGCTTCTTAAATAAGTAGAATTCGTTTTGAATTTTGAAGAGACTAGCACTTGCTCAAACTGAGGACAATTTCAAAAGATGACATCTTCATTCAAAATTATACAATTATATTTTTATTTAAAAGCAGCACAGTATTTAGAAATCTGGAGTTTTGGATGATGTTTGTGGTGACTCTATTTTGTTAGTTTGGTTTTGTTTTTTTAATTTTAGTCCTAACAGCTTCTTTGTTAGTCAAAAAGCTTTTTTCCAAAATTTTCATGTTTAGATGAGTTCCTTCTGCTCAAGACAAAAGTGGCCACCAGTTGTGCCGTCTGATATGTTCAACACAATTTCATGTTTTCTTTTTAAAACTATGGTATTGTAATACATTAAAATCTATTTTGAAAGGAGAAAAATGGTCACTAACTGTAGAAATATCAACTCAAGAGAGTCTGCCTGACTCTCTTGGTAGTAATGCAGTCATTTATAGGTCGATGCTAAAAAGTAATGCAATTCTTTGTAATTAAATTCTATTGAATAGAAATTAAATTAAATAGAAAATGATTGAATTAAAGGATAAATTTAAACTACTTTCTGACTAAAAATAACTTCTTATAGTACGGAATGTGAAAATGTTGGGTTTTTTTGGTTGTTTGGTTGGGTTTTTTTTCCAATTCTTTGGCCTGACATTCCCGAACTGAATGCAGAATATTCACATTAAGAGGATACTTGGAATTAGTAGAGCCCTTCAGGTAGGAAGAGGGGAAGAATTTTTGCGTTGCAAGTTAGATAAGTGATTACTGTGGTTTTACTCCCAAAATGCTTATTACAAACAGTGGTTAGCAAGTTGAATGGAGACTTTGACCTTCTGTCATCTAATTCTTTATATGAAAAGTAGAAAAACAGAACTTTTTGGAAAGTGCTAGTTGAGGATGGTCTAATAATAATGAAGATTGACTTCCATTTAATCACTGCAAAATGAATCATCATGCTAAATTTTCACTAAGTAAAAACTTAGTAGCCTCTCCTACATCTCTTCCTGTGACCTATGATGTACTGAATGTTTTCTGCCAGGAAACCTGTCCTGCATCATACAGATATATTGGTGTGTAATTGTATAGCTTGTATGCCCTGACTCTTTGTGACTTCTTTTGAGAATTTATAGCCTTGTTGTTCAAATTTCATTTGAATGCATTGCTAATGAGGTCTCTATTACCACCAGTTATTTTCCTGTCTTTTCCACCCTGAAAGTTCAATGGAAGTTGTCTGCTTCCTCACAAACACTGGCCAGGTACTCTCTTTCCCAAACAACAAAACTTAACAGAAGGAGAGGCTAGCAAAAGAGAGGGATGAGTCTGCTCTAGGAGACTTTTAGACTTAAGAGTCTGGTTTCCTTTTCTAAAAGAAATGAGCCTTCTGTAAGTGTAGAGGGACAATAATGGGGTCCTTGTTTTGGCTCCATTCTTTGCTTCCATCGATGAATGTTGAGATTCCTTCTCAGTTGCATGAGGCAGAAAAATAACAAGAGAAGACTAAAAAAGAAAAGGAATTATTCTGGGCTGAATCTCTTCAACTAGCGTAACCAATATGGAAAAGATTACTGAGTTGCCACAAAGAATGCTAGACCATGCCAGAACTGCCTTGAAATCCCTCATGACAGGAGTTTGTTCATTGTGTTTTAAGGATTGTACTCACCTTTCAACAGGCCTGAGGCTTTTGTATTGTGAATATAATTTTTTTCACTCTTTTTGTTTTGCACCCTTTTCCATGTGGTTGCTGAGTCTATGCTAGATAAGAATGAATGCCTGTTACCTAAGCAAAAAAACCTTTCATTAATGGCTAGAGGAGGAGAAAGAAGAGCCAGACAGAGCAGGAGGGAGGGAACTACTGTCAGCACATACTGCTGTATCAAAGTATTGATACTGCTTGATACTTGAAACTTATATCAAGTATATCATACTGCAATAAAACAGAATGATCATTTACACTAAATATAGTAATTAAAAACAAAATGAAAAAGCTGGAGCTACCTATGTTGTGAAGGACCTTAATCCTAAAACATCTGTGGTGCAGCTTCAGAGAAAAATGACAGAAAAAAAAAAACACACACAAAAATGCCCACAGAAAGGCAAAATGGTTTTTCTGTCAATGGGAAGCTTCAGTGACAGCAAATGAAAACTGCTAGGATGAATGATTTTATATCAATGCCTTTAAACTGAAAGCTGCTTATCAAAAAGCCTATATGACATTCAACATATTCATTCTTACTATTTACTCAGTAAACACTGAGAAAATAAGTGACCTATACAAACATGAACCTTGTCTGTGAAAATGTCTGCTGTATCATTGCTTGTGAATAGTGTGAATACTACTTAATTCAACTTCAGGGATCTGCTTTTCAGAAAGTAAAGTCTACTCTTCAGTTTTTCTCTCTTTTGTTGAAGAATTATGCTCTATAGCTCTCATAGTTTTGAGAAATTTCCAGTCTGATGTTTGTGAAGGCTTGCTTTTTTATTTCTTTGTTTTTGTATTTTTTTCCTGTCTCTCCCTTTGTAAAAGATAAGTCTAAAAAGTTAAAATGAGTCTGAGCTATTTAGTTATCTTTATGCATGCCCTGGAGGAAAAGTTACCTTTGGCTTCCCCATCATGGAAATGAGATGTCATTTCTGGAGCATATTTTAACACTATTTTAAGTCTTCTTGCTTTAGTTCAGGCCTTAGGTCCTAAAACAGCAGTGAATCTTAACATGTGCAACTGTAGGTCCATCACCACCAGAAGTATCATCTGATTCATTTTGTGAACATATTTATGTCCTATTTAGGGGGCTGGATGTAACCATAGTGTAGAAAACCTTCTCTTTTAAACTTTAGGATTGTAAGGATCCCATTAAAGCTGCATGCTTTGAAATATTTCCAAAAGGGCATTTGCATTGTTTAAAAGAGCAGTGTAACTGTGGTACAGTCCAGAAATCATGGAGAAAAGTAATAAAATGAAGAATTGTTAAAGCCAAACTTCTGTAATGTATGAATAATAATGAGTTGATATCTTAGCAGATTAGTTGATATCTTAGCAGATTCTCAACTTCAAAGTTAGTGGCAAGGGAGTCCTGATTGCTTACGAAAAGCATTGATTCATTAACACACTTTGCAGTTTCTGTAATCCTGTTAAATAGCAGTAGTTCTACTACAGGATATTTTAAATGCAGTCTATAGAAGTCACTACTGAAGATCTAAAACTCTGATCAGTTTATCAAAAAAAAGTTTTTTGGATCATAGTTGCTATGTAGCTTTCCTGTTTCTGAAATCACAAAGAGAATAATATGGTGATACCTCTTTTTAGAATATCTTTTAGTAAAGGCTAGAAATTTGACTACCTAGAAATTCATTTTGAATGTACATGAATACAGTAGCCAGTAAAGATAAATATTGTTAAAATGATGTTAACTGAAATACTCCCTAGACTCCATAGGCAACAGCCCTTGTGTTTGAAGCTGGAAAAGCGCTGAGATTTGTCTGAAATTTTAAGTGGAGACACAGATTTTAACTCTTTCAGCTCTCTGTAGATAGATATTTAAGCCATCCTTTGCATTGTTTTCTCTGCTGTTAAGTATTCAGGATTCCTTCTGTTTACCCTGTGACCTATTCAGTAGTGAGACTGTCTCTTGTGTGTGTAAACTGTCAAAGCATGTATTATTCCCTTATTTTTAACCAATGTGTTTGGTGACATATTTAAGGTAGCATAACTTTCTTATTTTGAGCCAATGCACTGTCTCAGTTCTTTTTTTAAAGTTAAGAAGGAAGTCAGCGCAACTAAATTGGATATTAATTTGCTTCCATATGCCAGGACGTTGCTTCCACATGTCCTGTTCATTGACTACAAACCATGCCTTTTAGAGTATAATCGAGTTTCACTAATAGAATCAAAACTGTTTTAAAGAAGAAACGTTTTATTGACTTGTCTGAATTTCTGCCAGGTTACAAAATGTTAAAAACTAATATTGCAAAAAGATAAGCCATTAGCAATAGCAAAACAAAAATAAAAAAAAAAACTCCTAAAAGCTTATAATAGTTCTAGCAAAGGAGGATATTTGTGTAATGACAGTATACATGCTTATTCCTGGGGATCACTGACAACAGCAGTGGTTGAATATGAGAAAGGACTGAGAAGGGCAGCAATGGTGTAATGGCGGTGACCGGAATCATTAGCAGTAAACACCACCTGGAAAAGAGAAAACTCGTCATCACAATGAATAACATTTGTTCATAACTACCTTAGCAGTCAGGTTTAGGAGGCTGGAGATAGGGCAGTTCTTATGAAGAAAAAGTAGTAGCTGGACTTGCTAGAACAGTGAAAGACCCAGGCCATCCTTGAACAGAGGGAATTCAAAATCGCAGCTCTCAATCAAGAACTTAGGACACCCAGTTCCCAGAAAAGTACCTTCATTTGGGTTGGGACCCAACCAAGTCTCTTTATCTACTACTTGAGTTAGTTATTCTCTACACTATGACGTGCTTTCTGCAAGAGGACTGTGTTCCCTCCCACATCCCAGTGTTAACTAAAGTCCAAACTGGTGGAGACCAGAATTGTAGGCTCAAGCTGCTTTTTAAATAGATAGTCGATGAACTTTGCACTCATTCTGGGCTTGGGCACTGACCACTGAGGTTATTGTGTCAAAGGAAGGCATTAACTACCGAACTGGAATAGTCTCAAGGAAGCTCTTTTAAGCACCTTTTCATATAAAGCCTTAACCTCTGCATCTTTCAGACATCCACATGGTTAGGGAATATTTTTGAGAATTGTTTATTAGACATAAATCGCCCAAGTTGTACCTCAGACTTTTTTTTTTGATCTGGAACACAGGCATTTATTAGTCTTTAAAGAGCTTCACAAGCTTGCAATTTAAAATGTTTTGCAATATTATTCTCTGGTGTTTCCAGACCACTGAATAGAGTATTTGGGGAAATTTAATGGTATAGTAAACCGTGAGAATGTAAATAAAATGTTTGAAAGTACTATATAAGTATTATAGAGTGGATACAAAATAAATAACTGTTGAGCTGAAAGAAAAAAATGCATAAGACATAATTATATTGAAGGTCACCTTAAGAAATCTGTGCATCACTGAAACTGTTAGCCTGTTTTTCTTTTCTCAGTGTGGATATTTATATTTTAATGTATTTTTTTCTGTTGCATATTTCAGGCCTGATCATAGTTAAAAATGCACATAGAAAAGATATTTTTCTCTTCCCAGTATAAATCATATTAGAATGAGCTAATCATTTCAGGTGAGGGAAATGAGTGAAATTCCCATCATCTAAGTGCTTTCTCTATAGGATGGGGGGTTCTGAATCTCTCTATGCTTTCAGCAAAGATAGAAGCAGGCATTTATTTTTGTTTAAGATTATATCCTGTTGAATAATGTGCCTCTTTTTGGATGAAGATTCTGCTGGTGTAAAGGTTCACAGGACTACTTTGAAAGAACTGAGTCAGTTTATATTTGCACAGAAAGATGGCTACTTGCTTTGGTTTAGTTGCATATGATCTGTCTTTAGTCACACAGTCACACATTTGCTGGTCAGTTATTTCCCTGAATAATGCTGGTTCTTCATTATTTAAGGGCTGTAATTGTTCTTTCCAGCTAACACTACTACACAATATAGAGGTCATATAGGTATTTTTGCAAATACTCACGTCAGCATATTCGTGGAATGGAGAAAGGCCAAGTCCCTTCCAGTAAGAGCTGGTGTCAAACTCAATCCTGTATAATCCTTCTACAAAGTCTTCTTCTGTTGTGAGCTCATGGATCTCCCCATATTCTGTAGTCTTCCTGTAATGATAAAATATCTCTATAAATATTTTACTGTCATTTATAGGCTTAATGGAAACAAGAATGGTAACTAGTAGTATTTGACTTAGCATCCAAATTTTAAATCATATACAATTTTATACTAAATTCTACATCTAATTGCCCAGAATAATTCACGTCTGTGCAGTGTATAGATCCATACGACAGAGAATGTCCTTGCTACCAACTCATTCATATACATTGCAAATCAAAGCTATCTGTCTGTTTTTTTGGTCATTGCTGTTACTATTGCAGGAATAATAGCTAGCACCTGCTTTAATTTTATATCTAACTTGTACCAGGTGCCCTCTGGAGCCAAATGTCTAGTGGTGTAGGAAAAGGATAGTCATGATGAAAGGCAGTATGCCAAATCCTACATTATAATTAAAGAGAAAATTGAAATGTTCAATGGGAAATCATTATATCCACTAAATACTAGTCTCCAGGACTAAAGGTTTTATATCCAGGCACAAATGTATTTTTATGTGACCCTGAATGATAGCATCTTGGAACAGTGATTTAGTATCATGAGATTTTATTAATTTTGAACTAAAATACCTTGGACAAAGAACAGGGGCCTTTTTCTATGAGATGCCATGTGAATGAGGAATGGGAATTCCCAGCTCAGAGAGCTTATGGACTCAGCTTATAACAAAAAAAAAAATGAATGGATGAAATTCAGAAGAATGTGAGGAGGGGAAAGACAGAGAAAACAAGAAAGCAAGATATTGCTCGCCGGAGGAAAAATCAAATGTGCTATTGTGACTTTTGTTTTCTTTCCCAACCTACTCCCTCTTTGCATATTAGGCTGTCTTTGGTTAATTGTTACGAAAGATGGAAATTCCGAATGATGGAGCGTTAATTAAAAAAAAAAAAAGAAGCAGGATTGAAAATGATAGTGGTAGTTCTCTTGTTTTCTTACATCTGAGCTGTAGGTACTTTGAAGTCTGACAAATGTCTCACTGGCCCAGCATAAGTGAAATCAATGTTATGTAGAATAGACAAAGCCACGGGGAATCTAAGCCCTGTTTGAAAGATAGCTCATGGGCAGTTTGTGTTATATGGTTTAAGTAGTACTACTTAACTTTTATTATCTTAAAGGCTTAAGTATTCATTGGTGAGTGATCACGTATCTTTAAAATTGTGAAACAGAATTGTTCACATTCTACAGAAGTGGTAAGAGTACAGCTTAGCAATTCACATACAAGCATTTATAGATTGAACAGTCTAGACACAAACTAATATAAAGGAAAAAAAAAAACAGTGTCTGATCCAAAATCTTTTTCAGGTAAGCAAATGAGTTTCAATTTAAGAAAGGTAAGAACACACCTTGAATAACTAGTTCAATGTTGCATATGTTAACAACCCAGAACAGTTGGGCAACTGGAAAAGGAGTTAAACTGAAAATTCATTCTTGCCCCTAGTCATAGATAGAAGCACTTTCTTAATTTTAATTATTAAGTGATATCCATTCAATATTAGTGGTCTTATAGGTGCATCCTCCAGAATTACTGCTGTGTTTAGAGCCAAAAAGAGAAAATGATTTGCAGTCTTGACAAAAGCAGTACAAGAGAGAGAGAGCATTTCCTTCATCAAGCCCTAGTAGCAAAATGCTCATAAGTGATCCCTTCAGAGGATCAATTGTGTATTCTGTGTGAGTAGAAGAATAAAGTTAGTATGGCTGTGTATCTTTAATAAGTGATGGATCAACAACATCTGCTGTAACACAGACATACTTCAAAATTAAGAACTGAATTTAAAAGACGGTGTTTTTCTAGCAGAGAATTTACAGAATTCTACCTAGGATATTGTGGCTGCAGCCTAAATCTCAAATCTGCTGTCGCCTTTTCCTTGTTCTTTTTTTCCACTATGTCTAGACTTTACTTGGACTTTGTGACCAAGTTAAATCTATACTAGTTTATGTAATGACAGTTGTGAACTATTGAGAAATACACTGTGTGGTCTGTCTTGTGATGAACTGTGTTTTCAGATATAAGCAGATGGCTGGGGGAAATATCTCAACAACAGGAATAACTGTATGAAATGTTTTAATTTTTTTTAAAGGAGGGGTGGGGAAGAACCACTCCAAGTGCATTGGTTTTTGTTTATTTGTTTTTGATTTTTTATTTTTTGGATGATTCAAAATGTCTTTGTTTTGTGAATGTAATTCTTTTACTATACGGTGAGATCTAGATTTCCAAAAACATGAGAGAATTGAGAAAATCAAAATTAGTCATGGGAAGAATTCATACAGAATCCAAATCACATGCTTCCTAGATCTCTGAGTTCTAAAGCTCCCCTCAGTGTCTCTGTTGGAATTGGCTTTCAGGGCATATTTTTGGCTGAACTAATTTTCAATAAGCCTCTTAAAATTAAGTCAGCTGTTGCTATTTTAGGTTTCTCACTGCTTTTTAAATACTACTATTCCAAATTTAATAGTTACTAGCTGCACTTGCTTAATCTTAAAAATGAGTTAGCAAAGTAAAAAGAAAGTTTTGCAACTTTGTTAGCAACAAACAGTTAGAAATAACAGATCAATAGATACTTGTGCAAAACAGGGTACTTCTTTTCCATATTCCATATTCTGCTAGGTACCCTTCATGTATCTTCAAAATATCATTAGGTTAAGAATATAAATGCTGGCAGGAGTAGTTACAACCAGTTTTCCTTGATTGCATTCATATTTTTAGCGTTGTCACAAAGAAACTCTTGATTTTCTCAGAAAAAGAAAATTACAACTACTTTTGCAGACCCAGATCAAAAAAGTATCATCTGCTAAAGTTGCTAAAGTCAACATCATCTCTAAAAGCAGCCTGAATTAAATTAAAAGTCAAGGGAAAGGACAAAACCTTCACCTGCAATATAATTAGAGTTGTAACATTAAATGTTTCTCCTTTGCTTA
Source organism: Crypturellus undulatus (assembly GCA_013389825.1). Taxonomy (NCBI): domain Eukaryota; kingdom Metazoa; phylum Chordata; class Aves; order Tinamiformes; family Tinamidae; genus Crypturellus; species Crypturellus undulatus. Next base: position 541,813 of record VWPW01010665.1, read on the forward strand.
TGGTTAATTGCAATTCATTTTGAAGAAGTGATTTGATTTTTCTCAGGGGTCTATGGACCTAAAGTATGCACAATACTTTGGTGAGTCTTGGCTAGTATTGCAGGATTTGGCTGTCATGCTTATTAAGAACAACACCGCAGCATGAACAGAAAAAAAAAAAGTTCTGCTAAAAAAAATGAAGGTTTTTGACATTGGTTTCATTTATCTTATTCCTCTGTAAATTGTTTTTTTTATATTACATGTTCGTACAACACCACAGTGTCCAGATGAAACATCTGAAATCTAGTTTTCCTAGTAATGGTGCGCGATGCTCACTGAAGACAAGATCATAGTTTTTCTTCTTTCCTTGTAAGCAGCCTGTCATTCTTATGGGACTTAAAATATATCGATTTTACTCTGAGAGTCATATTTTACTAGGTTAACACTTAGTATTTAGGAATGGATGGTACCAGTTTCTCCTCAGACCTTCTAAGCTCTTCTGTTTCTTTGTAATGGAATAAGGTTTTATTTATTTAAAATAAATAAAATCTCCCTCCAGATGGAGACAAAGGCATCTCCATCCTTGTAGTCTTCTGTTTCTTCATTTTTCATGGAAATCATGCAGTCGAATTCTCCGGTGGTTCATATCCTTGCTTGCACTTATCATTCTGTGCTTGATTATGTTGCTGCTACTACAGATTTCACTTGAATTATTTAAAAATCAAATTAAATGAGATGTTACAGTGAAGTTTAAATGCCTGAACTGTACTTTAGTGCAAATGCATATTTATACTTTGGTAAAACATGGCCCTCTGTTCTCCATACTGTTTCCCCAAGCTGAAGATAATAATATTTGCTTGTCTCTTCATAACGTTTTGAGAATAAATATTAAATATTTAATATTTATTAAATATATATTAAATATAATATTAAATAAATATTAAGCTGTCGTACTGAAAAAAAAAAAGCCATGGAAGTCTACAGAAAAGATGACCAGCAAACAGTGCGGTATGCTTCCATGTTGTGTTACACTGTGATTTTTTTGAATGTTCAGATTAAGACGTTTCTCCAACTACCATGTTTGTTGCACAGAAGAAAACTGATACACTTGTTACTTGCATGTGCGGAGAGAATGCTTACAGAGAGGATTTTGTATGTTACTGTTGTAAATAAAGCTCTGTTTCCATTGTATATCAAGGGAGCAGCTTAGTCTGGATTAGTAGGCTTTTTTTTTTCCTTTTTGTAGAGTGTATTGAAGGTAGGAGAGAATTATTTACATATTAAATCTATTACCTTACAAAGAAAGATAAACATTTCAATGTGATTTTGCAATTAATATTTCTTTCAATCCTGGGCATGTTCCATAGATTGGTTTTAGACCAGAATTAATGTGCTTTTAACTGTGATAGCAATGCCTCCTAGAAAATGTGTTGTTTTTCTGGTCACAGCTTCATTCCCCTTATTTCTCATTTGTTTGCACAAGGCACCTGAAAATGAGTCCCTAACACCATGTAACTTACCCAACAGCAAACTCCTGCCAGCTTCCATCTGCAGCCTTTTTATACACCTTAACAGCTACGCTGGCTGCAGGACTTCCTCTGACTGCATCCAGCACTTTCACCATCAGAGGGCATTTGGAATCAACAGAACCATGGGAGACCTGGGGGAAAGCAGGAGACATTGTATAGGAGCAGTTCACCAGCCACTGCAAAAATCTGTCATAGTGAAAATGAATTCTTATTGCATAATTAATATTGTCTTAAAAGCAAGTTATTTGGCAAAGAGTATTTAAAGCTATATCTATTCTAGTTTTATCAAAACGTCTATTCCTTGTAGCAGAGTATCTTCGATCTCTTTACAGATTGTTATACACACATATAATTGCATATAGAACAATACTAATATAATGATATTGCAATATGCACTATTCCCGTCACTTATCTGTAAAGAATGATATGGTATCTGTAAGGCATGATAAATATTTCAAGTTGTGTATGTCCCTGGACAAATATTCCAAGGCATACACTGTTGTCTTGTATGTGATCTCTTTAAAACATAGTAAATCATATAAGTGCAGGCAGAGAATCTTAGGCAACAGAAAAATACCAAAGAAATCCCTAGGACTGAAAGAATATTACTTGCTAAATTTTGTTGTGTTGTAATGAATTCTTAGTCATACTTCAAAAATATCTTTTTATTTCTTTAGAGATAACAAAGGATATTTGGTGAAGAAGGTAAAGCCACCACTCTGTTGATGATGGTATGTGAGTCACAAAGTGACAGAAATAAAAAGAAGTAAAGACTACATCTTGTAGATCAAAAACCCTTTCATAATATACTAAAATAGATGACTAAATAGCAAAAGAAAACTTTTAAGGATTTTGAAGAAGCTTCTTAAAAAAAATCATAGTGAAATAACATTCAATAAAAAAAAGTTGATCGCTGCAGAATTTCAGGGGTGGAGAAGCTGCTAGTCATGTAGAAAATTTAGGTTAATGTTCTTCTAATCACTGAATTTGAATAAAAAGACTCACCAGTGGTGCAGCTTCAGAGAGAAATACCAGTCCAGCTAAGAAAACAAAGAATGTGGAATGAAAGGCCATTCTGCTTGCTGTTGGTGATTCTTGGTGCCAGTAGCTATGAGCTGCTGAGATTTGGGATTTTATACCCAATCCTGCAACAAAACAGGCTGCTTATTGGGTGCCCATCTGACTCCAAATCTGCTGATTCTGATTATTTGCTTGATAAACAGTCCAATCCTAGACTCCGTCCATGCATAGAATTTCCATTGCAATCAATGGAAGTTTTGCATGCAGAGCTGCTGCAGGATCAGTAAGCAAAGAGAATAAGTAACGGACACAAACATGACCCTTGCCTCAGGAGATTAGACTTGTAGAATACCCTCTGCAAAATAATGTAAATGACCTTTGTTTGCCCACAAGTCTATCCAATTCAAGACCTTATTTCCCTTGTCCTCAGATTGTATGTGGTAATACCGCAGTCTTTCTATGCATCCATTCTACATTTGTTTCCAATATTTAATGATTTCTGAAGACAAATTTCCTAGGATAGAAGCAGCCTCACCATTGAAAGTTACGTTTGTTCACTGTTTGGTTCAAGCAGTGCTAGCAGGCCCTGGCAGGAGACAGATTCCCATATCTGCCCCTGCTAGTTTATAAAGAGCAGTGCTGCTTTTTAACCTAATTAAACCTAATTTGGATAGAATTTGCTACCGTGCTGCCCCTCATCAAAAGTAGTAGCAGGGAAAGGCTAGTCCTTCTAAAGCCAGCAGGAAAGCTTCTATTAACTTCCCAAGTGATTAGTGGCATTTGTGGTATTTTAACATAAATAGCAGTTGAGGCATTGAGGCTTCCTCTTAGTTACTGGGAAGAGACGATCTGTCCTTTCCGTAAGGGAGAGGTGCAAAGAAAGTAAGATGAGTCATCTCTCCATCTCTCTCGATCCATGCACCCCAGAGGGAGCCAAGGCAACTAGCATATGCTAGCAGCTTAAATTACCATCCAGTTAATGTTGTAATTGTCAGATTTATTGTATTAGTTGAGTTACGTTTGGTCTGAAATGAACATTTAAGTAGAAGGAGTTTCGAGTAGGAACTCAGCCCCAGGCTAGATTGAAAGGGAGAAAGTATAATGAGTAATTATAATGAGTAAATGAGAATGTAGGCATGGTGAAGCTGAGTTTCTCCAGTTGGATCACATAAGGATTATACACACCGTGCTAGCTGAAAGAAACATCCCCGTTTGGCTTTTCCTTCTCTGCATGTCCTTCCTATAAAAACAACACCAAGTCTATGTATTTGTTCTCAGGAGGTAGCATACTTACTGAGGTTTTACTTGATTTCTCAACACGGCATTCTAATGAAAAGCGATTCCGGCTCTAGCTTGAAGATTATGGTGAAGATCTCAGAAAGAAGGCATTGTGGAGGCATTCGCCACTGACCTTCCTGCCTTCAGACTGCTTTATGTAGTCAGTTCTCTTTAGGTGGAGTGGCTTAAAGAAAAAAATCTATATTACAGTCATCTCCTGAACGGGAATCAGTGCCCTTTGTACTTAAATCAGAGTAGGCTAATACCTAGGTAGTGTTCTGTGCTCGTTTTGAATGCATCCAAGAGTCAGCAATAAGTTGAGTGGTGATGAATCATGTTGAGATCTAGTGCTTGTGGTATCCATTCAGATCCTGGAGGAGAAAATACTGCTCTTAGATCTGTTCATTGACACTTTGCTTCACTGTTTTGCTCTCATTGTTTGTAAATCTCTCTGAAGCGACAAAGCTTTGAAGAAAGGTGATCTGCATGCTTGTGCAAGTAGTCCGTCCTCCTACCCGCTATCAGATGTTAGGCAATGAAATTATGCCAATGAGCTAATGAAATTATCACATCCTTCACCTGAAATTACTCTCTTATGAGAGTGTGATTTCCAAAAGAAAATTAATTATATTTCTTAGGTTTTCTTGCAAGTTTCTGAAAAAAAGAATCAGTTATATGAGGATAGTGTATTTCAATAGTCTGTTACCTATTTTTTTTTTTTTTAATAACACTGACCTTTTGGTTGCTGTTGTGGGTTTGTGTTTGTTTTCAAAATGGGCAAGGACAAATGGACAATGGATATAACCGCTTTTTTTTTTCTCCTACTTGATTTACTGTTTTTTTTTTGGTCTCTTCCCCATGCCACATAATCTACTCTGCCTATTAACAGGATTACCTCTCAAAGGGGTAATTAGACTCTGTATTTGTGAATCCTCATTCATACATTTTGCGGATAATTACATTTTTGCTGCAAGCTCCAAGTGGAATCAGTAAGAATATAAAAGTGTTAATGTTGCTCTGATCTAGAAGGTCATGGAGCATACAGGGTTTTTTTAATATAAAATTCTATTTAAATTTCATCCAAATTTAAAATTACTAAAAATTTATCATCAGTAAAACTGATGATAGTTAGATCATACTCCTTCCATTGCCATCTTGAACCCCTTAGGACAAATAATGCCAATGAAGTGCCAGTAAAATGTGTGAGAGGGTTCAGGAATTTGGAATGTCCAAGGAGAAAGGTGAGTAGAATATTAGGTGGATAAAAAACACATCCATTTGGATTTAGAGGTGAGGATGACACTGAAGAGAAGGTAGTGGCTCCTCCTCCTACATGGCTGACTTTTAAGTGGAGAAAACCGCAATGGTTCTGGAAGGACATAGCTGCAAAATTATCTCATCATCTCAATTAAGTTTGCTTGTAACAGAAGAACTTTTAACAGTAGCACCCGACTGGTTTTTAAAAATTTGAGTGTCCCAGCCTCAGTAAATGGAATCTTAGTGTCTTTAAGGAATATCAGAGCAAGTGACTGGGGCGGGGATGGCGGGGAGAGGAAAGGAAAAAAGGGAGAAGACTAACTGCCAGCATCCAGTGATAGGTTATTGATAGTTCTCAGTCTTTTATTGTCCCTACTTTTCAGTGTGATGGGAATCCAAGGCCTATTACCTGAATAACTAATTTCCCAGACAAGGGTGAAGGAAAACAAACAAACAAACAAAATAATTTTAGAGAAGTGGGTTATGTAGCTCGTATGTAGATAAAATAATGTTATTTGGGCAGAGGAGACACACACAAAACCCAGGAAAAAATGTGAGCAGGAGCTATGGGAAAGTTCCTGAGACATCTAAAACAGGGAGAATAGCATACAAGATGATCAGAGGACTGGAAAAAAGAGTTCCTGGCATGCACAGTAAGCTTGGCCTTATTGAAGGCAATAAGCATTAAACCCCCTTCAGTCATGGAAAAATTTAGATAATCCTAAAATATGTAGATGCTTTAAGGCTTATCTGAATTTCAAATCAGTTGAAGGTCATCTCTCAAGAATTGGAATTAATGCTTACTTTAAATGAAAACATGCTCCCCGCTTGGAAGCATTACAATGTTCAGGTCAAGAACAAACATGTTCTATTAATTCTCTTATTTACATCAAGGCACTTTTCCAGCTGCTTTACAATATACCTCTCTTCTTTTTCTGTACATTTTTTTTCAAACACTTATGATTATTTTCCACAGGGAAGCACCCTGCTTGCTACACTATTCTTCTCCATGTAATTTCATTTAAAAAGATAATATTCTACATGACAAAATGCTTAGGCAGGCTGGAATACCTGACTGACTGTAATAACCTGTAAATTATAGCTAGCTTAAGCTCTTGTGTATTATCAGGTAGAAATAGCTGATAGATGGTAAGCCACTCAGTAATCTAAATAGCACATTTTCCAAAGAATTAACAAATTCCTGAACACCAGAAAAATCCTATATTATAGAGATATGAAAGATTCTTTCATTTTCCTGGAACAACATTCCAATAGGACTTATATGAAAACATTTGAGATTTACTTCTTAATGAATTTTGTCTGAACTTGCTGCACTCGAAATGAGAACTCTTGAGTTTTACTCCAGTGGTTTGACACTAAATTCCTGTGGCAAAATTCTGGCAAGTCAGTGACTGCTCAACACAGCAGCTAGTGAAGTATGTGAGAGATTTTCCGTTAGTTTCACTATTTGCTAGATTGCATACCATTTTCCATGTCAGTAAATCTAGGGATAATACTTTCCTAATTAAAAAATAGTTTCAGGGAGGTTCATGTTTCAGCTTGATGTTCATTTTGTAAAGAACTGCGTAAGAAATAGTGGCATTTCAGCTGTGTGTAGTGTGTGCAAGTTTTCATTTCATTTTTATTTTGTATGAGGGGTATGTTTGTATTCAGAGTTTAATGATCATTCTTGAATTGCTTTGTAGGACTAACACTGGTTTCTTGAATTGGAAACACTTCTATCTTTTAGATAAAAAATTAATTCTTGTCTTGTATATCATATCAAATCAAGCTAGTTTGAAAAGAGGAAGTTTTAAGTATTAAAGGAAATAGAGATGGTGTGGCTTGGGTTTCAAGTAGATTTTAATCATTTTAATCATTTCAAGATTATGTCTAGGAAGCATCCTATCCCTAAGTACAACGAAAAAAAACATCTATATAGATGACTGCTGCTTCGGGGCATTTTTAGTTTATGAATTTACCTGGTACCCCTTCATGTGTGCAGCCTTTTGCTGTGAAGTGCTTAAACTCCACCGGACTCTGATCACTAAGAGGTACAATTTCATTAGCTGCCTCTGTAGTCTCTGTGATCCTTCTAAAACAAACTTCTGTTCTTCAGCTTTAATAGGTATTCAAGTCAACATCCATCAGTCTAGACAAGTGTTTGAAAAAGAACAAAATCAATTTATATGCAAAGTTAATTGAATAACACTGATGCCAGACCTGATGCCTTGACCTTTCATATTGTTGAAAAATTCTTTGAACTTATCACAAGATCAATGTTTTTAAAGGTCAATTTATTTGTTAGGAATCCGATTAGATGAAGCGTTGTTAGTTTATTTTGTTATTAGTTTAGTTTATTCCCATTCTTATGGTAGGAAATACAAAGTGAATTAACATGATGCAAATGTTTCTGATAGCCAAAAATTATAACAAAACCCACTCATTACATACATAAAAGGTCTTAACTATGCTCTTTTGAGTCCGTATAAAAACTTTTTAAAGAAAATATCCACAAATGCTTGATTTGTTCTCAGTGGATTGAAAATGTCAAATGTTTGTTAGATCAGACATTGTTGACAGTGAAAATCTTCCCCTAGGTATTGTGATCATAATAAAAAATCTGTAGAGTTAGATTATAATCTTTTCTTAAGTTGTATATATATTTACTGAAGGCCCTGTGTCAGCTATTGCACCTATGTACTTTGCTCAACATCTTGCTGCTTAAGATTGTAAAATGCTGAGTCAAAGACTTTATTCCCAGGTACTTCATTCTAGTACCTTAATACAAATAGATGTGTGGAAATGCTTGTTTTTCTAGCATGCGAGTCCACCTGGGTAGTCTCTTTGGAAGCTTCTTCAAATTTGTACAGGATCAAATTACCCATTGGTTAATGGCTAATTATTCCATAATGCCATTTACGTTACTCAATTCTTTCTTTAAAGGAGATCAATCTGTGCAGATCAATGACTTCTTAGATTTGTCTGGTATCTGGATGCATCTGTAAACTGATGTAGCGATGTAAACTGCAGGCTGAGAGTGCCCGTCAGTGAGTTCCCACTCTATCATGTAGCCTGTGCTGTCCGGCTTCTAATCCTCCCAGTGATCTGTCCTGTCTTGGATCTTATGATCCCCCTCTGTCCTGGAATAAAATTATTGGGGCATGCTGTTGAACAGGAAGCTATCAAGTTGTAGAGACAGTCATGTGCATGCTGGTCACACATCCATGCTTTTATTTTTATTAATTGAACCACTGCCTGTTTCCTGCCAAAAGCTCTGAAGATATGCTATGCTAATCATTTTATCTCATAAACAATGATCCTGCATGTACCATGGGCTTCTCTGAACTTTCGCATTAGCTTCCAAGTCCTTTTGCCAGATTTACTGGTCTGGCAAAAGCAAATGTATTTGTGCTTGGCATGAAAATGGATTTGAGAGGAAGTCACATCTATCTTTTAGAGAAAAGAGAGAAAAAGACATCCCAATAGGGCAGGGTACAGAAAGTACATATTATAACCCTCATGTATGGTAGGGTAATAACTTCTATATTTTATTTATTCTCTTTATACTTTCCCCCAACTTTTAAGTACAAGGGTACAGAGGTATGCTACACCATTTAAACTGTGTGAGCAAGATAAAATTGTGTGGTGAATTCTGAGATTCCTGGGTTTTCTTACTACATTGCCAAGAACTAGTTCTGTACTAAAAGTGAAGTAAAAGTAATTTATACACTCTGACAAGTGAGGGGCAACTCCAGTTGAGATATCAGCTAGCAATCATGAATTGCTATAGTGCATGGGAAAATGCAGTTTGTGCATGTTCTGGCATACATATATATGCAAATAAAATCTCTTCCGTATGCATCCTGTGTGCTGATTGCTGAGAGCTACTCAAAGAACCAAGCACAAGCTTCTGTTTTAAATGGACACATAAGGGATACAGCTGTTTTTTGAAGCTAGGGTATGCAACTAATTGTCTGATTTTCCTGGGGATCATAAACCTTCTCTTTCTTGGTCTGCATTGTGCATGGGACTATCAGATGCTGTTTCTGTGTTACAACAGTAATGAACCAGAGGCTTGGAGTTTGTTTAGGACAGACTCAAACAGAAGCATCACCTTATCTACCAGACCTCTTTTGCGTCAAGGATATGTGGTGTCCAGCTGGTGAAACAGCAACTAGTCAGATCTCTCCTGTAATTAACACAAACAAACAAACAAAAACACATCTGTGTACAAGGAAGTTTTAGTTCCTGAATCAAACATTTTCTAGAAGGGTGAAGTGCATTTAGTGATTTTAAATACTATGCAAAAAAGCACAGTGTAAGTCGAGTGATCAGCAGCATCAGATGAATGTGGGGCTATCTTTGGGGAATTCCCACCCCCCATGAAGGCCCCAAACAATTTCCCACAACTGCTCATTTTTCTGGCTTGCAGCAAGTTAAGCAGAGCTGTCCAAAACTGCCGCAGTTTCAGTTGATATTGGATATTTGTGCGCTGAACACTGTATGTCAATGACAACTTCAGTAAAAGTCTTTCATATTCTGCAATTAATCTAAACCCCTTTCATAGCATGGCCCTAAAGTCTATTTTCTATAGTGAAGATTATACTGTAGAACATACCAATGTAAGAATATAAAAGTTGTGTTTTACTTGCTGGGACATTTTTGCATTCAGAGGCTGAGCTTTTTCTCTGGGGAATTCAATGTTGTTTGAGTAAGCAACTGGTACTGCAGCTGGTACTAGATACTGCTACTGGAGATCAACAGTGAGCCACAGGAAACTATTTTAGGGAAATATGTGCTGGTAGATTAAATTCCTTTAATCCCCCTCACCTCTGTGATTTTTCCCTCAGAGCGAGTGTGTTTCAGAGGAATTTTAATACCCTTTCCTGAAGGCCAGAGAAGGCATCAAGGGTAGAAGCTTGTCCAAATTTAAAAGTTACCACAGTTTGTTTTACATACTACTTTAATCTAAATAAAATCTCAACTATGGCCAAATAGATAAGGGATTTCAGGGATCTCTTCGATCTCTGAAAGTGCTTTGAAATGTCAGATCAAAATCTTTATCCAGTCTTGCTGATTAGCATTTTCCCTAAGGAGAGAAGAAAAGACTGGATGATTTTTTTTTCCTATCCTGCTTTCCCTCACACAAGCTAAATATTTTGCTCTATTCTCAGTATTGGAACTCTCTGTACTATGATCTGTTGCTTTTTACTGATGACTTTATATGAGTTTGACATTATTAGTTATTGGACTCCTAGTCTTTGAAAAAATGATGGAAGAAGCATAGCCTGATAAAGGAAGAAACTTCTGAGCAAATAACTCCAACTAACATCTGTTACCTGGGGAATTCAATTTTAGATTGAATTGGAGTTTGAGGAAGTGCCTCCTCAAAGCATGAAATCACATAAAAAGAACCTACTAATTTTACTCCTTTTTTGAACTACTACTTGAGCAAAGCTGTAAATAGCAGATTAAGAGTATAATTGCCAATCACGTTCTTTTCGTTGTTTTCCATTGAACAATTTCGCTCGTCTTTTTTCTTTCTTTCTCAATTCGTTTTTTTTTTGAAAATCCGGGTTTGATATGCAAAGTAACTGGTTTGTGGATGAAATGTTCATTACAATTTTACTGCAAATATGTTTATAATCTACCAACATCTACCAACACGGATGCGATTGCTCCTTCTCCATGTCCAGTTCTTTTAAAAGTCAAGATTCCTCTTCTTTTTTGTTCTGCCCAGCCACCACTCCAAAAAATTGAGGAGAAGAAGCAAAAATTCCTTGCTCTCAATGTCACTGTGGTTAGACTGGGTTGGGAGTGAACAGTTCATAGTATTTGAAGCAAAATTGTTAAGCAAGATTGCTTGCTGTAGATGTGTAAATATGGATATAGTGTACATGTAGTGTAGCATAGGCAGATCTTGCCTGTTTAGTCGTAGAGCAAAATATCACTGTAAAATGGAAAAAAAAAAAGCCTTAGCCTTGACTGAATATGAACAAACCTGACAAAACAAGCTTAAATATTTTAATATGTAAATATTAAATGAAACTTTCATTTAAATAGCAGCCTTGATTCTATTGCCCTTTCTCTGGAATGTGCTTCTCTGTTACTGGACACTACTGCTAGGATGGAACCCATTCCTCCCAGAGTGGAGGGAATACATTGCTTTAGACAGGAAGAAGCTCTTGCTGCTGATGTCTTGTCTTTGAGGATAAATAGGCATGCAAAGAAAAGACAACAGAACTGGACTATGAGGGCAAATCTGCTTTTGATTTTAGTGACAAGCAGGGCATGCAGCCTTACCAGCTTTCTTGAGACAGGCCAACTTCTCGTGTGTCTTAATTGCATCTTTGGCCACAGATTCACTGTGATATTGCAAAAGATGTCAACTTGTCTGGCTGCTCCAGACTCCTGTTATTTAAATAGTAGAGAAGGAAGGAAAAAAAAAGTTGGAAGGAGAGAAAGCAACAAGACTAAGATGTGAAGATGTGATAGGTATTTAAATGCTATAATGAGATAAAGATGTGGTAGGCATTTAAATCTAATGTTTTCTGAGGTTGACTGGCACACCGTTGCTTGTAAGGTTTGTAACTCTCTCAGAAAATCAGATGATAAAGGCCAGTAGCTCTAGGTAGCAGTTGTTGCAATCTGGCCTTTTGCACCATTCGTTTTTGCAACTCCGTGACATTGTGGATCCCCTAAAAGGTGTAATGATTGTTGGGTTTTATCCGTAAGTTAGGAATAATTTCTGGTACCGCAGTTTTGGCCCACAGGTCTCTCTTCCCACATTCTTCCTGCTTAGTATGTATGATCTAGTAACAATCCCTGTATGTATTTGCTTGGTTTAAATCAGTGTTTCTGAGTGTAAACTTTGCTAATTCTAATAAACATTTTTATTTGTCTTGCTGACCTGGACTTTGGGCAATTCAGATGTTTGCATAACAGTGCTGAAAGGCACAGTATAGCCTGTATTTGGAAAACCTGTTTAGCCTGTGGAGGGTCCTTTTCTCCTTTTTCCCCAACAAAAAGAGGAATTTTAAGTCACCCTGGCTTTCTGTCCTCAATTTGTAATTCTGTTGCTAAGTGGCAACAAAAGAAGATTATCGGATCATAGATTAACAGAAACCCCTCTTCAGTTCTCTTGTGTAATTATGCATTTCATTTACTTATTTGAGAACAGCTTTTTACTTGCTCCAGTTCTACTCCTCCCTTACTCTCCATAAATCTGTTATTCTTGGAGACTCCTTAGTGCCATGAACAATGGACCCTCCTGTTGCCATTTCTTTGCATGGATAGGAAGACTCCAAGCCCAGCTGCAGCTCTGCCTAGCAAAGGGACATGGCAGCTCTGTGCTCTTAGTGGGTCTTGGGAATTAAAATACTGCTTAACTTCAGGCCTTCCGGGTGGTTTATTTCAGGAGAAAGCAGAAATAATAGAATAAAATAGTTTAGATGATAGTTCAGACTTTTCAGAGGGCTCCCATGTGCTTCTTCCATCATTTCTATTTCTCATTTCCCAGCTCATGCAGCTGCACCCTGTCAAGCAACAGAAGTGGACAAGCAGTTTCGGAGAGTGGAGGAAAAAACCCAGGTGCCCAAGATGATTATCAAATGATAAGGGCAAACCCCGGACAGAAGTTGCCTACAGCAAATATTGAGAGAGAACCTGTAAAATGGACATGAAAAAGAATAGGAAACAGCACAACCGGCAAATATTGGAGCTGAGAACAGAAAGGGCGCCTGTGAAGGAGATTTATTTGTCAGCTGTGAGAGGTGGAGGGCGACGCACAGCGTGCGCCTTCACAGATGCAGAAAGAATTAAGGCTATCTGTTGTAGGAGAGCATTCAGAATTTGCTAAAATTCTAAATTTTCATAAATTTTCATAAATTGGTTTAGACTATTTTAGGAAAAATGTTGCACTGAGGAAAACTATGATAGGAAGGGAGACAAATAAAGTGCAGAGCTGTGCTGAGACCCGCCTTTGAGAATTAATGCATTTGAATGTGAGCAGAGTATTCAAGAGGAGACAGTAAGGGCAGGAGGAGAATGACTTGGATAATTTGAAAGTAAAAGATGGAATTTGTATTGAGGAATATTAGGAAAAAATGAAAAAGCAACCACAGGGAAGGGCAAAAATGAACCTGTTAAAATCAGTGTGCAAAAAGAATGGTAAATAAAATGGTAAGCTTTCCAGAGGTGATGCAGAAAAAGAAAATATCAGTGTATAAAGGAAGCAGTTCTGTGGGTCGTCCAAGTATGCAAGGAGACTTGGCATTTCATGGGTCTCTTGTGCACATTCCTGAGTATTCTGGAGGAGTAACAACTCAGGAAGTAATCTTTTCATGGTCAACCTCTATGTTTTGAGATGCAGATAGCATCAAGCATATGCTGTTCGGGTGCCTTTTCAGGGTGGTATGTTTTATGGACCTACTGCTTCAAGGAACACTTAAGAAAGGAAGCATAAGCCTTCTTGAATCAATGTTAAAATAAACAAATAGACTCAGTCTTTCTGAGCATTTTGTTATTTTCTTGTCACCCCACTTTGCCTTAGTTTTGCAGGTAACTTCCTTTGGAAGCAACTCTTGATAATTTCAAACAAGATCTGTATTAACTAACATATTGGTTTCTGCTAATCAGGCACTACCATTTGTAAGAGTAGCTGGTGGCTAGTGGAGAGGAATGAAAAATGGGAATCCCTCTTGCTGCCACATGCTGATTCAGCTAATCAAACACACATTTTGCTATTCCTTCCCCGGAACAAACTTTTTCCCAGGCATGTTATATCTCTATCAGACCCAATGTAGAGAATTGGGTTCAATTACTCTTCTTCCTTAGCAGTAAGCTGGGAGAGGTGCTTGCTGCCCTAGGGTTTTTCTTGTCTGGGTGGAGTTCCTGAGGTAGATCACTTTCCTCTCTGCCTTTGGATCTTCAGCTTCCAGACCCAGTTTTGGGAGGGATTTCAGTTTGAAGAGGTGGAATGCATTTCAGCCTGGCAGTGTCTAAGGATTGCTTCAAAAGCACAAAAGCACAAGGTCTGGGACAACTTGCAACATGGAAGTGCTGGAAATTGGAGAAGACAGCAGGGTGAGGGGCCAGTGTGTGTCCAGTGGTGATATAGAACAAGTTCTAATTTCCTTACCTGTACCATAGCCTGCTTTTGAAAAAAGGGAAAAAAAAAAAAAAAAAAGAAAGAAAAAAAAAGAGAATTTTGCAAAACAGGGTCAGGGTTGGGTTTGCAAACCAAGGGTCAGGTAGGGCTTTTCAGATGAAGTCATTTTGGAGAAAAAAAAAAAAGAAAGAAAGAAACTTCAGAGAATAAAGACTTTTTTTTCCCCCCTCTTCAGGCAAATATATCATCCTACTGTCTTTGTGACTAGTCATCTGCAAGCTACATTCTATCTTTGGCCATAAGTCAAAATCTAAATTCCTAAAGCTAAAGTACCATTACAGCCTGTCTGTCAGAAACTGCAGTTAAGACAGAGTGACTAATTTGACCCTAAGCTCATAATTACGTACATTACCCCATATGTTTGCTGTGATTAAACAAAAAGAAAGACAAGCAATTCTGATTAGACTGAGAGTCACTCTTCGTCCCAGTCTGAGCTCAGCTCAGAAAGAACAGGAATTGCTAGGCTCTTTCTTGGTGCCCTTGCCTAAATACTAAGGGAAGTCACAAGTACTCATGAAGCAAACATAGTAGTACACTGGTTGCTTTCAGTCTAGTTAATCTGTCTTGAATCTTCCAGTATTAATAGAATGGAAAGAAAAGCCTGTGAAAGAGAAAAACCACGTGAAGAAAAGTAAAATGTGTTTTATGTGTAAAATCTACCAAATCTACCAAATAAAGGAGAGGAGAGAAAGGAGTAAGAAACATACTGCACATAACAAGACTCTTAGGTTTCTGTGGGATGTCTGTAGTGCTTCAGTGTAATTTTTGCCTCAGATTCTTTCTTCACTTTTGCTGTTTAAAAAACCAAAAGCAAAACAAAAAGCAGTCATTATAGACATCCTTTCTAAAGATGTCACTGTTGTGCCTTTCCAGCCAGAGTGACAGTCACATACAAGTGAACTGGGATGTCTATTTATTTTCCTGTAGCATGGCTCATCGCTGTGTATGCCTAGCACACTGGTAGTGCTACTCCAGGATAAAACCATGCAAATGTGCAAGGGAGAAGAGTGAAGGAAAAGGGGATGGAATAGTACTGCAAGAGGCTTTGCTGTAGCACTGCGTGATTGCAGGACAAATAGGAAGACTTACAACTCACCGGGGCAGCTTCCATTAGCCATTCAAGCTGCAGTTCCATTAATCAGATTGGATTTTGTTTTTCTTTTCATTATATTGATTCTAAAAACTTTTGTAAGAAACATGCCATAAGTGAAGGATATTGTCCTAAGGGAATTCTCCTTTGAGAACAGCAAAGCATTGGTATGTTGCTAGAAGACATCTTATTTCAGAGATTAATGATAATACTGGGGAATCAGTATTCTTTGGAAGGGATTTGTTATCTACATGAAATGAAACACTAGGAAAGGTATGCCACATAGCAACCCCAGGACCGAGTTCTCTATTCCTGTAGTCTTTACCGGGAGCAGCTTTCTTTTCTTTTTAAAACAACTTTTTAATGGCAACAAAGATTTCTTTTTTAACTGAGCTCAAAATCTTTCTTGATACAAGTACCATGAAAAAGTTTGGCTACTCATCTTCCTTGTTCATCTCTTCATATCGTTGATTGCAAATACATTTTTGGTGGCTTTTCTGCTGTTGATCCCTTGCAGGTCCTTTTGTAACAAGGAGCTTTCTGATGTGTACTGTACTGATCACATGGTGATGTGTCCTGTACTACTTCAGGTTTATTTGATCCCCAATGAGACTTCCTGATGTCGCCAAATATTTTTGAGTGCAGAACGGGATAGTACACGTGTGATAACAGGGTGCCACCTGGTGGTGTTAGTGAGCTACTTACTTAACTCCAGTTCCGACGCGGTTTTGTCTCCATTAAGTGACTTTTCTCCACATTTTCATCTATGTTGATGTGGATCAGGGCTGGCAAATCTGAAGGGCCACTCGTGCCAACATGAGGCTCTGAAGGGTTGGCTGGCTCTGGCCAAACCCACGTCCCCAACTAGACATCAAAACATGGTCAGTGGGCTGGAGGAAGGTAAGTAATTGTCCCTTTTCACCTTGGTCTGAAATAGCTAATACAAGGGGTCTTAGTGCCTTTGAGGCCAACAACATACAGGAAACAACAGCATAAATACTCTCTATAATATTCCCTACTGGAATTTTACTGGAGTGAACATGGAGCCTGGCTTTCATCACAGCAGTCCCCAGAGAACCACTGAGAGGAGTTGCTCATTTTTTTTCCCCATACAGGTGGATTTACATAGTGAAAATGCATTTTAAAGTGTCAAAATGGGTTTCAGTTTCTCGCTTTTCCAAACAGAATGAAATATTTTTGTTTTGTTTCAATAAATACATTAATTTGGTGACTTTGGTGGCTATAGGAAAGTAGCTGGTTCATAACAAATATAATAATCCAATTGAATTTTGAATAAAACTACAGAAAGTGTGTGCCATTCTTCTATTATGGTGACTCAAAAACTTGTCTGTTGTGTCAGGGTGAGCCAGGCATAAAACAACAACAACAAAACACTTTTCCAATCCCTTCAATAGCCTGGATTTCTTTTTTTCTAATGCTCCACAAACAAACTGAATGCACTCAGATAAGTCAGATGATAGATTGAAAACTTCTCTAATTTATGAAGTCTTGCAAACAGACTGAAAAAGAAAATTTAGCAATGTGCCGTAGCAAGAGTTTATGGTGATGGTTGCCTTTTACCTCTAATCAAGTTATTAGAGTAATTTTCCTAAGACAGAAGAGCCATGTTCAGTTTCATTCCTATTTTCCCCTTTTAGAAAGAGACTGGCCTAAGAACTTCAAGGATGCTGTAAGCTAGGCAGAGTGCAGGGAGAAGAAGTGACCCCTCTCTGGTTTACCAGAAGTTTTCAAATTAAAAATCTGTATTGATCTGTAATTCAGCTTTCCCACCTCTTGCTTATAGGAACCATGAGGCAGGTCGAAAACGGCCCCCTTTAATTGTCTTACTTTGTTGGTAGGACTTGTCTGGGGCCAGATTCAAAAGGTGTGTGAGAAGGTTTTTGCACTTGTTGTTGCACAAGTCAGGCTTACAGGAGCTGTTACAAGTTGGGTGCCTCACAGATGATAAATGGGCAAGCAGAGAGTGTCCTTGCACACAGAGAAAATCTCTCCCCGTCAGTATTAGCTGTGTTTGTCAGATGTGAGTTACATCAGGTGCAATGTATCCTCTGGGAGACGTGATTTGGCTCTGTCTAAAAGCTAACGCCCTAAGTACATAATTCCTTCTACTTGGAAGCTCTGCTTTAAGTTTACTTCTCAAGAAAGAATGATAGGAGATATAAAAATAAAAAGAGAGAAAGAAAAAAAAAGGCTTACTTTTGAGAGGCAAAACTGAGAGTTTTTCAGGATTGGAATCAAAAAGGGGAAGCTAGTAAGGCACTAGTTTGGCCTGCCTGGGCATCAGGAGAAGGTAATGATGGCAACCAGCAAGGCTGGAACCAAGTTAGATTGCAGCCATCCCAGGTGTTGCAGGTTCTTGGGGCCCCTGGTTAGAGTTAGCGCAGGAATTGCAGATCCCAGCTCCCACCACCCCCTTCCAGGGCACCTCTTCATCTTAGTGGCATTGTGCCTAGAGCCATGTCAGTGCCACCGAACTGCTTCCATCAGCTGTCCTGCCTTACAGGTCCCCCCGCCAGCCTGTGCCGTGTAGCTGCTCCCAGGTACCTCCTCAGATAAGGGTAGTTGTTTCCCTCAGGGGGCCAAATTGAGGGCCTGACAGCTGGTATGGGTACTCTCCTCCAAAACTCCTGTACTCCACAGGGGTTTAAACTTTAGCCATGCTCCAAAGATCTCAGATAATCATTAGCCAAAGAATCAATCGTCTGTTTCATTGCTTAATTACCAGGAGGTGATATCTCATCTCTAGTTTTTATTTGCTAGAGATAACACTTCTAAAGAAATATCCTGATGAAACATTTGAATCGTAGGTCAGAAGCCACCCTGTAGAGAAGTAGGAGAGATTATAAAATCCTCTCTGAGCATGCTGCAGAACAACTGTTTGCCATGCTTTTCTGCTGTTGTTTGTTTGTTTGTTTTCTTTCTCTCTCTTTCTCTCTCTCTCTCTCTTTTTTTAATAGCATTCACAGCACTTTCTGGAGACATTCCCACAGTTCCTCTGAGGGTAGTTTCTGTTATATGTGTCAAGGAAGTGTGTTCCAAAGCAACTCTAAGATGGGTGATGTCACTCTTTACAAATATTTCAGTAACTAAAAGAAAACCACAAAATAACTAAATGGAACATCTGCAGTATGCAAACCTCTTTCTCCGTGGGCTTTCCCCAGCATTTGGCAAGTCAAAAAGTCTTCTTAGTGTTAAATCACAGATTTCAGCTGTGCCCTCTATCCTTATGACCGTTTCCTTAAAACCTCTCAGTGGCTTCTTTAATGTGGAGTTTTAAAAGTGAGGATAAACTCCCCACATGCCATCCCCACGCGGTGGTAGAATAGGTATCCATCCCTGTCTCAAAATTACACTTGCAGTCTCATCTACCTTAGTGTACTGGATGTGCCTTGGATGTTGTGGTGTTTTGTGCCTGTTTTGAGAGCAGCTTCAGCACCTGTATTTCTGCATATATTGTAACTCCAACTGCGCCCTCCCAAGGTGGGGGCTGCTAATTAAGATTTTCAGTTGCCAGCCTGCTGAGCAGTAGGACACGTCTGGGGAGAGTGAGCTGTCTGAGTAGCGCCTGAGCCAATGCGGGCACCCATCTCAAAGGTGAGGCCACCTGCTCAGATTGGGAGTTTGCCTTTGATTCCACTGCCTGTGCCCCCCTGCTCTGAGTAGTGCAAGAGATGGTAGCAGCTATCACCAGCTGGTCACCAACAACAATGTCCAGGTGTTTGCTGGCTGACGGATACCCCTGGGACGGTTGGAGCACCGGACATGTAGTATTTGGCAGGCAGGTCCTTATCCCTCCTTAATTTATTTCTTTTCTATTCAATGTTTGCTCTTTCTGGAGAGAGAAACTCATATCTTCTCATCCAGTAGCTTCCTTAACCTGCTATCCCAGTGACCCAGGTGCCTGCTGTTTAGTTTCCACTGGAGACTGAGCCTCTGCTGGATTATGTCAATAGTCCTTCCAGGCCAGTGTCCCACCTTGAGCAGTCCAAAAGGGAAAAGGTTCTTCCTGGGAAGAGGTTCTTCCCATGAAGACTCTTTCAGTTACCGGTTATATCTGGCAGAGGGATTTCCTGAACTGGCAGTAGTTTCTGTATACTCAGTAACCTTCAATGGCTTTCTTTTTCCATGTGCTTGCCCAGTGGTCTTGTGAAGTCAAGTAAACTTTTAAAATCACAGCAGTTCTTGTTATGTGCTTCAGCTTTAGTTACAGGTGAGGACTGCCACAGAGTGCACATTCTCATTTGGAGCATCCCAATGTGGGGCAGCAGTGCCTTCTCAAGGCAGTGTCCCCAAAATTGTGATTCCTCCACCATACTCGGAACCCCATTTTGTTACTACACAGAGGCTTGGCCTCCTCCCCAGGCTCCAGCTGGCCTCAGCCCAGGCAGAGTAAGCACAGTCTGCAAGCTGAGAGTGTTTGAGTGCCTCACCACACAGCACTCATGCCAAACCCTTGGTGGAAGGGAGATATTTTGCTTACAGGGTCAACAAAAGGCTCAGGTCTCTCCCTGAGCTTGTCCTGCATGCTGCTGGGTGCAGCAGTGACTGCCATGCCAGGTAGAGCTCTTGTCTGGAGGTCAAATGGTCCAAATTTCCCAGCCTGTGTTCTTCAAGATGAGCTCCAAAACTGCGCTCAAACAGCACTCTGAGCTCTTAAACAGTACAGGCTCTTATCTCTACACACAGAAATCTGACATTGATTTTTTTTTCCCCATTAACTTTTCAGAAAAGGCAGTTCATGTGGAGGAGTGTTTAAAAGTCTGGGACAGTCTGGCAGGCAGAGGACAAGTTGTATTGTCAAGAAAGCAGGAAAAATAGATTTTTGTGACTGCAGTCTGAATGCATTGAAAGCAAAAAAGCCACAGGAAGAAAGGGTCAGGGAGCAAACCAGCCAGAAGCTGTAGCTCATCCATCACAGTAAAAACAGATAGGGATGGACAGATTTTTTGAATTCTTGGAGGCCATAAACACTTACCACCAGTGTCAGGTTCCTGGGAAAGAGCAGCTGATTTATATTAACTCTTTCTGAACTGATTTATTGCTGATAAGGCTCAAGGTTTAATTTGAGAGCGGGTGAGATGATCAAATGCTCAGGAAAGATCCGAGATTGGAAGAAAATGTCGGGTCTTGATCAGTTTAGCCTCACTCTTGACTCCACCTTGAAGTATTACAAAGTAGTATACTTTTTCATAGTCTCCACTGCCCTTATGCTGAAGGAGGGCAGCATCCTTGCTGCAGCATGTTGCTTCATACTTGTGAAGCCTGACAGCCTCAGTGAGGAGGAGCAGGATATATAAATCACCAGCCATTTGGATACAGTCCCTGTCAGGTTGGTATTTCAGCACAAAGGTAACCATGTTCTGTTATTTTTAGATAAGACATTAGACTACACCAATCCCATGGACAGGGCTATCTATGGATGGATGCTAAACATATGTTTGCATAATTAAACGTTCACTTACAAAAACAGCTCTAGTGGAAGCAATCCATCAGATGGATGTGCTGCTAGCACCAGCGCATGCTGCTACCATTTGAAATGTTAGTAGAAATCTATTTTCTCTTTTCTCCCTCAGAGGGCAGCACATGGACAACTAATGCCACTAGACACTGTATTCACAATGATGTCAGAAAAGACTCTGATTTCATTTTATAAAATGAAATCAAGACATGTGGATGAAGTAATGGAGAGTAGTGCTTAGAAAAAATAATAAAGCAAAAACCAAAAAGACACTTCACTGTTTGATATTCATTTAACACCAGTCTTGCTGTACTAATAAGTGTGTTGATTACTGTCTAGCTCCAACAAAAGCTATAAATAAAACAGAGTTCTGACTTTTTTCAGAATCTCAAAGTTAACAGGACATGAACATTTATTACTCTGCCTTTAGGAAAATCCTTTAGACTGTTTTATTTGCAGCAATTAGGAGTAGGATTTCCAAGGATTTGGAATTAGGAGTTGTTTTAAACTTGAATAAGTAACGACAAAAATTGTTGTAATTTTTTTTTTAATTTCATATTGCATAAAAATTCAGAAATAATCAATTAAAAAGTTTGAAATATATTCAGGTCACGCCCTCTACCTGCAGGAAAAAAAAAGTGTTCACCACTTAAAACTGCATGATTCTTAAAAACACATGCACTTTAAAACCAGAGTATAAGAGATAAATAACTAACAGGACCAAACAAGTGAGCAGTTTGATTTGCTTGGAAGTTCTCTTCCACTTAAAATAACAGCCTATGCTTACATTCACCTTGCTGAACATAGCCATAATTTCTTCTTATGTTTATGAATACACTTTTATCTTCTCCTCGCTCAAATAAAATATACTGAAAACATTTCTAGTAAAAGGCAAAGGATATCAATGAAAAGCATAATGCTGCAGCTGCCCGAAAAGTCTAGTAGAAATAGAGATGGCTGAAAAAGTCTGCATGTGCATGGGTTTAGCATTGACTGATACTGTACTGGTATTACAGGCATTAGAGGTCAACATTTACTGTGCTAAAACAATTTAAAATACTTCTTTGTACTCTGGCAAGCTATGAGGAGCATATTACAGTGCATTACATTTTCTTTTTTTAATATAAAAAAACTCATCTTAAATGTTTCAAACTGCATACAAATAGATATTTACATGTGCATATATACATAGTGCCAAATATTACAAAATTCTTTTCACCTTTGACCACATAAGTTTCAAGAAAAAAAAGTGTTTCAGAATTATAGTAAGATTCCTATTGTCAGAACTACCAGAGACTACCATTACATAGCACTACCAAGGCCACAGGAACTCAAAAAACACGTTAGGCTGCACTGTCGTTTCTGTGCTTGAGAGTTCGCAGATACAATTAAAAAAAAAAAAAAAAAAACACTTAACTGCACTTGTAAATCAGACTAAACTGATGTCTAAGGGTCATAAACTTTGCTAACAGAAGCCACTAAACTTCTGACTCTGAAGTTGAAATAAGTTTTGGCTGTTTCTCATGCATTATTAAATGACTGATTAGAAGACAGTGAAAAACTGTAACATAGAAATACTTATTTTTCCATGTATTGTCTGTATAGATCCAGGCCAACTAATTTTTATGTTGAGAGGTACTGAACAATTTCAGTTCTTTGCATTTTTACTATTCACTCAACCCATGTTGAGTGACGACAGGTTGACCATGAGGCAGCAGTGTGACCTCGTGGCCAAGAAGGCCAATGGCATCCTGGGATGCATTAAGAGGAGCACCTCCAGCAGGTCGAGGGAGGTGATCTTACCCCTCTACTCAGCCCTGGTGAGGCCACATCTGGAGTACTGTGTCCAGTTCTGGGCCCCCCAGTACAAGAGGGATGTGGAGCTGCTGGAGAGAGTCCAGCGCAGGGCGACTAGGATTATCAGGGGCCTGGAACATCTGCCCTATGAGGAGAGGTTGAGGGAGCTGGGCCTGTTCAGCCTGGAGAAGAGAAGGCTGAGAGGGGATGTGATCTGTGTCTATAAGTGCCTCAAGGGAGGCAGTGAGGAGGATGGGGCTGGCCTCTTTTCACTGGTGGTCACTGACAGAACCAGAGGAAATGGCCACAAATTGAAGCATAAAAAGTTCCATGGGAACTTAAGGAAGAACTTCTTGACGGTGAGGGTGACAGAGCCCTGGAACAGGCTGCCCAGAGAGGTTGTGGAGTCTCCTTCTCTGGAGATCTTCAAGACCCGCTTGGATGCAGCCCTGTGCCACGTGCTCTAGGTGGCCCTGCGTGTGCAGGGGGGTTGGACTAGATGACCTCTAGAGGTCCCTTCCAACCTTAGGCATTCTATGATTCTATGATTCTATGTGCCAACATGCAACTGATGACTCAGAAGAC
The DNA here is from genome assembly GCA_013389825.1 of Crypturellus undulatus. Classification (NCBI taxonomy): domain Eukaryota; kingdom Metazoa; phylum Chordata; class Aves; order Tinamiformes; family Tinamidae; genus Crypturellus; species Crypturellus undulatus. The sequence continues at coordinate 564,999 of VWPW01010665.1, forward strand.
GCAAGTGCCAATAACCTGAAGTTGCAACATCCCTCCAGAAGAGGATCACACTGCCACCCTGAGGACATGATGACTCTGGGGACTGGCCTTTTAGGGAATGAGGGATTTCACTGTGAGTTAGCTAAAGCTTGGTGCTCTGGAGCTGCAGCTTCGGGGGAGCTGCCCTGGCCCAGAAGGGAAAAAAAATGGTAATCCCAGAATGAATCTCCCCCACTCTTTGGGGGAGATCTCGTCAGACAAAGTGACAGTTTAGAAACTTAACATAAACTTTGCACTCTACCATCCATTGCAAGATTTCCATTTTTTTTCTGCTTTTCTATGGTTGTGTAGATGTAGATATGTGTCAGTATACTATCTGAATAAAAACAATTACAAACCTAGCAAACAAGAAAAAAAAAATTACCTATGAATTTCCACTTCGAAAGCACAGTTGCAAGTGTTACATAACAACACCAGATTTCCTTTTTTAGCCTCTTGGTCATAACCATTAGGACCTACCACCAAACAGTCCATTAAATTTTTAAAGCTCCAAAAAAAGTAGAGGGCTCAAGAGCCCAAAAGCAATGTGTGCACTGAAATAAAGGAAACACAGACGTCTGGGAGAGACCCCAATTATGAGCGAGTATACTGTACAGTGCTGTATTTTGTGACTCGTGAAGACTTGCTCAGGGTGGACCCGGATGGGAGAACCCCCTCTGAGGCCAGACTAGGCTGACTGAGCAGGGAGTTTGTGATTAATACGTTCTCCTGCCTGCCAGGTCCAGCATCTGCTGCCTGCTCACTTCTGCTCTGCATCCCTGGGAGCTGGGCTGGTGCGACCACCCGCTCGGTCACCACCACGCTCTGCCCTTCAGACAAACTGGGCAAGCTCAGCGAGCCCTGATCAGAAGTGGGCACAAGCACCCTCTCCCGCTCTCTCACGAGGACGTACTGTGAATCCGGGAGATCTGGAGCTGTTAAGATCCCTGGCCTCGCACCCTCTGTCTTAATCATCCTTTCTGTGACCACCACATTACTTCCATTTGGCAAACCGGGGACTTCTACCATATCCTGCACGGTTGACACAGGTGCAAACACTCTCTCTGTCACCACTACATTCTCCTTAAACTGGGGATCTAGGAAAACAGTGGCAGCGGGGGCAGCAGAGTAGGAGGTTTCTGTCACAGTGACATTGCTCTCAGTGAACGGTTTAGAAACAGGCCTGCCTTCATGCAGGCCAGACCTCGACACAAAGGTTGTTTCCGTGACTGCTTCCCGAGACACCGTGTCTGCTCCTCCAGCGTTCTCCCTGTGTGCTGCCTGGTCGGGCTGTGAGTGGCTGCCCGAGGCAAAGGCTTGCTTGGAAATGAAAGTACTTTGCTGACCTAGGAACCGCGGCTTTGCGTCATTAGAACCCAAACTTGATTCATTCCTGGAGTCTTTCATGTCTATATGCCTACCCATGCATATTTCTGCTAGAGTCTTAAATTTATCCCCTAAATCGTCAAGAAAGCGGTCATCAAGATCACTCTCAATAAAGCTGCAGCAGCCAACGGACCCATGGGGAGAGCTTGACTCTCCCTGAGAATAAACCAGGAGACAATCCTTTGCAGCCTGAGCTTCATCTTCATCCGCAAAAGAGACAACTTTCTAAAGAGAGAAAACAAAAGATCGTTAATGACAGTTCCAGATATTATCAACTTTGAAGATCAGGAAAGTCTTATTTTATTTAAAAAAAAAAAAAAAGGATTAGAGTAAGAATTTAATGGAACCTACAAAAACAAAACAAATAAACCAACAAGTTGGTTGTCTAGTACTACTGTTCACCTGTTAAAAAAAAAGAAAAAAGCCAAATTGGACATTGTACTAAGTGACAGAAAGGAGACTACACTCTAGCAGTAAACTACAAGCCTCAAGCACTATCACCATCTGCTGTTAACACTGCCAGATACCCATTTGTGAAACTACGCTATCCTCACAAACAGACCAAGAATGCTTTTATTTTGTATTTTGTTATGAATGAACTTCATATGTAACTAAGCCTTCATGGAAGAGTTTCAAAACCACACCTGACAGTTTCCTAATATATAAACAGACACTTAATGAATACATGCTGACATGTTATCACCTGCCATGGCCCTGTTCACCAGGATAGTCTGCAGAATCTGGACAAAACAGTGAACAAATTGCAAAGTTAAGTGCCTATGTCTCCATAGGTATTAAGCTCCAACATGCAAGTTGGAGCTATGCAGGCCATTTTGGAAGAAGCAGGAAGCAGCATCTACAACAAAGCTAGCTTCTGGCACTAGCTTGAATATTCTTGCATATGTTTGCACCAGCTTTAATTCCAGGACCACAGATAGTATGCTAGGCCTGCTGAACCAGCTTTACCTAATATATTTGCTGGCTTGTGTTTAGAGCCACTCTGCTGCCCCAGTAAAGGTTTTGGAGTGCAGATTAGTTTAGGCATCTGGACAACATGGTATATACCCAAATCCAAACTGCCTCCATAATTTGATCTATATTTGATCCTGAAAGCGGCTACATTCTTAGAGAGGTTTCTACAAAAAAAATCGAAATACATCCAAAACAATGTGGTTTGGTTATTTGTGTTTTCTTTTCTTCCTATAATCTGAAATACCTCCCAAATAACCTCCCAAAAGTTGTGAAACTGACTGTAGTCACTCCACTAAGCTCTCCTGCAGGACTTGAGCAGCTCATTATGCTCAGATTATGCACAACACTACAAAGAACAATGTTCAGAGGAAAAGCAAGCTGTTGGGCAAAAAGACAACACCAGCACCACTTCATCATCTGTTTCAAATAAACAAACCTCACCCTCTACCTTTTGCCATCTATAGCCTATCTTTCAAGCACTTCCTCCATGAGGTTCTTAGCTATGATTCATGAAGAGTCATGAAAGTGTCTCTCTACATCCTTAAGCACCAGGATAAGGTGCTTAAGTACTTGAGTTTTCTATCACATGATCTCCCACACAGATTCTCTTTGGGAATAAGGCACTGCCTGTTTCCTACCAAATATTCAGGATTCCATTCCCCAGTCTCTTCCGAGGAGGCTCTTATCAGTCTCATAGCACCTAAACAGAGTGCTGTGAGACTGAACATTGTCTTGCTTTGTCCCACATGTGAGCCTGAACCCATAAACTGTCCTCACAACAGATACACAAAGCACAGAACATAGTATCTGAGTCAAGATCAATGCTTGCAATAACGTAAGTGCCATTTCACAACTCGCTTTCCCAAGAATCACATATTAGCACCTCTAAGCGTCAATATCAGTTATTCAGGTCATATGCTTACATCACTGAAGTAGTCTCTTAAGAATTCTTCATTCATGGCTGCTCCAGTTCCCTTCATTGTACCTCCTCCGGTCACCACTGTCTTGCCTTCTCCAGTTGTCACACCTTCAGTCCCTCCAGCTGCCATGGCTCCATAAGCGGCATCAGAGAAGAGAGGCCTTTGCTCTTCCCATCTTTCACCGGTTCTGGTCACAGTGCTGCAGTGCTCTCTCACATGAGATGCATAACTGCTGCCTTCTGTTGCGCTCATTGCTGCTCCTGCTCCTGCAGCTCCTGCTGCTGCTGCTGCTGCTGCTGTTGCCGCCGCTCCAGCCGCTGCGCTTGACTTCCCCGCTACAGTGGGTGTGATGAGGTTTAGCACGGACTACATAAAACAACACAAATTGGGATGTGACATGAAAGCTGTGTTGTCAAGCACACGGAACTCACCAAACCAGCAGCGAGGCTGGGTGGAACCTGGGAGGGTGCTGCTTGATGACTTGTTCAAATTTGTACTTAAAACATGTTACTGCAAAGAGTGAAGTGCCTCATGAAACAGGGTGCAGTCTCTATGACTGTGTTTTCAGGAGAGTTGGATGCATTGTTTCTTAAAACTCAGGAGGTTGGGAATCAAAGAGGAGAACAATAAAAGAAAAAGCAAAACAAAAAGAACAACAACCAAGAAAACCCTTGTGAAATTCTAGAGAGCTCAACTGTTCCAAGAAAGTTTTGTTAGTCCCTTCAGGCAGAGACACATGCCCAGCTTTCCCCAAGCAAAAACGTGGGGCATGTATATTGCCTGTTGACTTTTCCATAGTGCTACACGAGCCTTTCCTTTTCCCTAGAAATTCAGCTTTCGTGTTAACTTTACTGCCTTCTGTCAAAAACTACTGTGAGTATTGGCTCTAAAAGAAGGTTTATTACCTTCCCCCTGTTTCTTTGATAGCACTCAAAGGTGTGCTAGTGTCATGCCCATTTTTTGAAAATTGTGTTTAAGGCAACAAGAAAGAGAAAACTTCTCTTAAAGTCACTGTTCTTCTTTTCCTCTGCCTATTTTAGTTATTCCTGCCTTTTTTATTTAATTTTTAGATTTTCCTCTAAGAAGCCAATTAAAATGAAACTTGAAGCTTTAAATTAGTGATGGGAAGCTAAGTTTTATAACCTTTTTTATTTTTTTTAAACTGCTTTAACATATTCCCAAATGGGCATGCAGCACTCAACTTGCAAATGTAAATGCTTTGCTCTTTGCAGCACCAATGCTTTTCCCACACTCCTATCTCTGTTCAGATACTATCAGCACTTGCTTGATTACTTTCCCTTTACTTTGGAATTTAAACACCACAGTTGGTATTTCCAGACTGCTGATGGAATTCATCTTCCACATGTCTTCTGCTGAGCCTGACAACATTTAATTTCAATTAATGTTCACGTGTGGTTAAAATCTGCTCTACAGCTTTGAAACACCAAGGTGGAAGAGATTGCCAAGCGCAAAACTGAAACACTTGGCTAAAAATCAAAGCAAAATGTTATTAGGTAAACATGCCTTCTCTTCAGGAGCTGCTCCCTCGCTGTTCCAGTTACGTAACATCGCCTCACTGTAGTCCGGTATGGTAGCAAATCCCTTTGCTTTCGATCGACATGGACACAACAGCAATAATAGTGGAATGACTGCAAGGAAATACAGTTTGTCATCAATTATGTAATGGCTGGGGCCAAAGCATGGTAACTGCAAATGCTGAAGCCTGGGCAGCTCCCATATAGAAATGCATCTTTAATGAGCTAGTGATTAGCATAAGGACTGATAAGGACTTCAGAAAAAGTTCCTTAATATTCAAGATATTTTCTAGACATATAAGCCAGAATGGTTTCCTGGAGGGTAAACTGCCCATTAGCCTGTGTCAAGACCCCAGTTCTACAAATGGTCATGCATGTGTTTAGCTGGACTTCTACTAAAGATAACATCTTGCAGAATTTTCAGTCCTAAATAATCATGTGCAACCTTAAAAATTTCTAAATTCTTCTTTTGCTACTAGGCAAATAAATGGCTAGACAAATAAATGGCTTTATATAGATTCCACCTCACTGGTCCTCTGATATGTTCACAGTGTTACCTGGAGAGCTGAAAACACTCTTGCTTTAAGAGCAGAACATACGTGCCTAGAATGAACTGTATTTTGCTACAGCTAGATTGATACTAGGATAAGCAATAAGCTTTTGCTAGTTTAAAATATTGGTATATGCAGTCATTACAACTCAAAGTGCTGTTTTTGTTCTTCAGCAAGATAAAAATGGAAGCTCAAAAGACAGTGTACTATTTAGAATACGTAACCATGTTCAAGCTGTCAATGAGGGAGAACAGTGTGAACAACAATCACAGCACTGTAGCCTGAGGAAGAGTCAAGGTTCATATGGGGAAATTGTAGAAAACACTGAGCTTTCTTATTCCTTATCCACGTGGTATTTATGCCACGGTAAATAACAATTCAAGTCTGACATACTAATTCTAAAAAGGGAAGCTTGAAATCTTTTGAGAATGAAATGCTGACATTACCAAAATTAGCTGAAAATTTGCCATGATGCCATACAGACTAGGAAATTACTCAAAAAGTAAATAAAGATGAGTTACCCTCAGACCAGAAACTGTTTCTTCTCAGGTGTCTTGCAGACCATACTCTTAGGATTTCTGAGATAATACAAAACATTTACTTACGCAGCAAAAGCAGAATTGCCAAGATGATTAGTGCAATTGCTCCAGGTCCCAGACCTGCTGACTGACGCTCGGCGGCACATACAGGTATAGAGCTGTCACGTGAACATGTGCAAACACTCAGCTGTAGAGACTGTTTCTGTGTGCAGCTGAATCCTTGGTGATCTTGTATTAAGATCGGAACTTCAGTTTGGCCAGTTTTCAGATTTTGTGGGATCAGCTGTATGCTGGTGTCTGAGGTAGAAGGGTGGTGTTAAAGAAGAATAATGGAATCAAGAAATAAGAGAAAGTTAGTTCCTGTAAACTAAGGTCTTACCAACCTCCCACCAGGCCTCTACTTTAGTCATGTTAATGCAACGGAATTAACTTTAATTAGCTGCTACTACAGCTTATACACTGTTGTTTTTAATCAAATCATTCACGCTGGTAACAACGTGGTTGCCCTCACTTGCAGTTCTAGATAATTGCGGAAGAGTTTCAAACTAGCAGAAACTATTATATGATACAGCTTGACCACCTGTCTAGTCCTAATCTCTACTGCATCCAAATAACTAAAGACTGAATAGAAGAAAATAATTTCTGTTTCTCAGGTATCTGTTACAGGCCACAGGCAAAGACCAAGCAGATAAAAAAAACACTCATTTCTGTAGCCATGTGATGTCAAGGACACAATTAGGTGAGAGATGCCTGGATGACCCCAGCTTCCCAGGCAGGGAACAGCAGCCTGCAGCACTCATTCAACTGATTCAAGACAGACAGCTGCAGGCGCACAGGCCAGCAGTTGCTAGCCCTAGAGAGAAGACCATCTTGGATAGGTTGCAAAGTATTTCCCCTCCTCAAGGTCCACACTACAAGCACATTTTTTTCTATTTAAATTAAAAACTAACGTAATTGCAGCCCAGTAACGCAATCATATCTCCAAGTTTAGTTTTAATAAAGTTCATCTAGTTATCACTTTGGGGGGAAATTTCTTTGGGGAAATGTAGTGTAATTTAATCCCAGGGTCATCCATGAACTCGTGGACGCCACAGTGAGTCATCCAGCTAGACAAGGATGGTTCAACTAAGGGAAGGGGTTAGATCCCAGGAATATATAACTGTGCTTTTACATCCACTAGAGAGAAGAGTAGGACACAAATTACGTCTTCACGCATGACTGCACAGATGTGGATTTTTTTTTTTTTTTGGTCTTTTGGCCAAGATACCAGCATGACCAGAATTAAAGTGAAGCCCCTCCGTAAAACTCCAAAAAACAGAAAGCAAGTTGAAATATATTTTCTTACCATTTCTGGATCCAATCATCCATTTGTTTTCAGTCTTTTCTTGATCAAGAAGAGTAAAGCTGAAGGGAGCACTATAAGGGTAGCTATCCGGATCAGCAGCTGTAACATCAATTGATTTTGTATCTGAACACACAGTCCGCACAGGATCCACAATGATCGGACAGTTATCATTCACATCTTGAATTCGAAGAAGGACTGTGCCAGTAACTGTTTTCTTAGGATAATCTATGAATATAAAATATGACAAAATTATGTTGATTTGATGTGTACAAAAATCTTACCTTAAAATGTTTATACTTTTTAAAATAAATATTTAAGTAAATGCTGCTACCATTGAAGCTTATGGGAGCAATATTTCATATCTTTATAAGCACATTGAAAACATTCTTTTGAAGAAAAGTTCTCTTTTACTAGTTTAAAAAGCATTTCCTGGGTACAAATGTACAGTACCATGCAGACTACAAAGTGAGAATTCTAATTATATGTAACAGAAGTCATGTCTCTTGATTAAAAAAAAAAAAAAGACTCAAATCTGGTGATTACTGAGAGACTGACACTAGACATTCTCATCCATCCTCACAAAATGCTATGTAATTTAGTCTGAGTAGGCAATGCCCCTGCAGCAAAATGGATTTAGCATGAAGGAAACATGTAAACTGGACAGATTACCTCTTGTCCCTAAAATGTGTATAATTCTAAACAACTCCAGTGCCAAGACAATTAGGGATGTCTAGAGAGCCACAGAAGCCCTCCCTCACTGAAAAGAGGAAGACATGCCGCATTTAGCAAACTTTATATACTTGTAAGAGCCCTTACTAAAAGTAGCATCAGGAAAACATTCAGGTGTGTTTGCAGAAGGCAGTGAGAGATAGCTAGAGTCTAATGAGGCAATACAGAAAGCCTCTCTACTTCCAGAAATACCAGAGCTGGTTCTCAGTTACCTGCTCAGCTGAACCCTTGCACTAACTTTCTTGGCAGCCTTCCCATGAGAAGTGCCTGTCAGCTGACCTTTGGCTATTTATGTTAGCGTGCATTAACTTTACCACCTGAATGTTACATACATCTTACCCATATGTTTGACTTCTGGGCAGTCAAAGAAGAGAGAAACAGGCATCTCGGGAACCTATTCCAAGGATCATCTGTCTTCAAGTAGATGCCCATTTCTCTCCTCTAAACAGAGCCTACTTGAAATTGTATTGCACACCCAACTGTCCGGTGGTTAAAGATAGGAAATCTGCAACAAAGTACGTTTGACCAAACAATGTGAAAACAAAACACTTCAGACTTACCTTTAGTCACACCGATTATGGTGATAGCGTAGGTACCATTTACTACATGCTGTGATTCATAATCGAGGTCTTTCGCAAGTTTGATTTCAGCTGTATTTAAATCTACTGTGATCCAATTTGCCAAATCTCTTCCTTTATAGTATCTGATTAAAAGTGCATATAAAAGGGTACATATTTATAATGAGCAAAATCATGAATGGGAAAGACAGCTTCCTCCTTGTTTAGAGCTGCTACAAGATGCCCAGGTATGAGATTTGACTCTCCTGCTGTTACAACTGTCTTAAACTGTAAATCTAAGATTATAAACATACTGTGAATGTTAAAACATTTTAGCATTTTAGCTTAGAGGCATTATAAAATGAGACGTAGGTTGAGGGCAAAAAATGAAGAGGAGAGGGCGCTCAGCTGCTGGGCCCGCTTCTTCCCCTGCATCCCTGCTGTCCCTCAAATCTGAGCAGCAGTTGCAGCCTTGTAACCCGAGTGAATGACCGTGTCCCACAAACAGGTGGGCACCTCTGCTGGCTGCAGCTGGGTCTATGAATGCCATGGTGACAATTCAGCCAAATTTTGTCTGGAAGAAAAGCAACTCAAAAATCTAAATGTAGTCACATATATGCACATGCAAACGTACTACTTTAACACCCCTTCTGTCCAATTTCCACACATTTCTGTAAAATTCCTCCTAATATTTCCACAAAGTCAAATGAGTAAGTTTAGTCTAAAAAATGTAAGGGCGTGAAAAACAGCATGCAAGCACAGAGAGTTTGAGCAGAAACACTCATGTCTTGCCACATATATCAGGGAGGATTTTTAAGGCAGTAATTTGCTACCTAAGTTTTTTGATGATTATGATCTTTTCCTTTTATGTCTCAGTTACGCATAGAAGCGAACAGATTGCTTTTCAAGTTATTTCAGCTGAATATATATTTATTTCTAATTCAGATTTGACTTAAAATACAATCATTGAGATGGGTATAAATAGAAGATTCTTACGTAATACTCTCTGCTGCTTTTCCAGTATCTTCATCAATGGCTTGATATTGTCCAATAATCTGGTTTTTCTGCATGGTCTCACTTATTTTAATGATTTTTGTGCCACCCGGAAATTTAGGGCCTTCTCTGACATTAATCACATTAATTTTGATGGGAATTGCTTGTGCTTTATAGCTCTTTCTAATTGACTCATGGAACTCTGCTTTATTTGTGACAACAATGCCCAAGTTTAGGGTTTGGATTTCTTCATAATTTAGTTCCTAAAGCAATCACAGAAAAAGAAATCATTCAAAATTTGATATCTACACAACAGTCATACTATTAGTATTTAAATGCTATTAGTGAAAAGATGCTACAGGGTGAAGAAAAACTGTCAGTTAACATGTTACTCTCAATATATAATGCTTTACCTCTCTAAAAGTGTATAACAAAGATTTTCCTTCTCTTCTCTCTTTCAATTTTTATTTATTTATGTATTTATTTTTCCATGTATGGCATCATAGTTGTATCTTTTATATGGTTGAATTTAAACTAATTTAAGGTTAGGTACTTAACCATATATTCTGTCGTTACTTTTAATGCATCAGTACTCCATATTACTTGTCCCTTTAATTATTTCTTATCAATTCATTAATGTTTACCAAAATGTACAATTATTTAAGGAAACAAAACAAAACAAACAACAACAAAAAACCCTACAGCCACCACAAAATTCAACAGTTCTTTCCTAGGGTACTATCCATCTAATTAAAAGGCAGTAGAAGATATACAGAAGTTTACAAAATAGCCTGTAACTTATGGCTCATGGAGTAAGTGTTGCCTACAAATGTTATCTTTGGACACAGGAAATAAAAATTAAACTGTGACCAGCAAAGAGAGCAAAAATAAGGTGAAGGTTACTGTGTACGTGTTCATGCTGCTGAGAATTAGAAAAGTTTGGGAACTTCTGCCCCCATAGATAGATTGAGGTCGCATAGAATGCAAATGGAAAGGCTAGTCAAAATTATTTTGTATGAAATTATTTTATACATCAGGGAACATGAAAAAGGAGAGATGTTCACTACAAACTATTTACAGCTTACATACTGACTGAATATAAATAATCTATATTTCAACTTATACTAAAAAGATTAATTATTCTGATATTTAAAGAAGATTCTTAAAGAGGATACTAACCTTCACAAGAGTCAAAATCCCTTCATTTGTTTTGGCATCTGTTTCTATATGAAAATAGTCACCTTCATTACCAGAAACAAACACAAATTTTGCCAGCCAGTTATCAGAAAACTCTTCATCTTTATCAAATACTTTTATTCGCATAATTTCCACATTTGCTTTGTTTTCTTCAATGCTTCCTTCAAGCTGCAATTAAACAAAACTCTTTAAAAAGGATGCAGCAGCTTACCTCACTTCCTCAGTAAATCCTACATAAAAAGGTTTGCAAACAATGTGATAGTAGAAGGGGTGAAAACAAAAATATTGGTAAGTATACTTACTGTACGACTTTCAACAACAGGAAAATTGTCATTGACATCTAAAATCTTGATGTCTAAAGAGCATGTTGCTGCATTCCCATCTGAACGACCATCTCTGTCTTTTGCTTCCACCATTAAAGAATAACTGCTGTGTGTCTGCCGGAATATAAATATTAATTATTTAAAAGCAAAGAATAGTTTTATAGTGTAGTGTTTTATAGTGATTATTGTCCTTACTATACGTCTGTTACTCCCTGCCATGGAGAAGCTGGTTTTAACATCCTATCTCTCTAAATAGTGTTACATCTTACAACTATCTTTACTGCCTCTGCTGGAGTCCTGGACTTAGGAAAAGATTTAGGATATCAGCAGAATGGGAAAGATCAGTGGACATGAGCAGGGACAGCAGCATGTTTCCACACATGCTGGGACCCAGACAGATGCAGAGACGCTGCCCTTGGGTATAGTGAGACAACCAGCATCACCATCTGCTGGCCAGCAAAAATACATGCAAGCAAAGGCAAGCTGCTGATAACACACAGCTTTCCAAACTGCTTCATAGCAGTAGGCATCCTAACTCTTTGCACCCTGCTTTGCATAACAAGCTATGAAAATTAAGGCACGGCCACCAGCTCTGCAGAGTGCAGCCTGGGCCCTCCTAGCCATTTGCTCAGCAGCAGCAGGGCGAATCGACCCCTCCACGCAATTGCTGCTTGTGCTGCGGCAAGCTGGTAGCAAAGGCCTGGTAACCTGTGGACACAACCATCCTGTCCCTGCCCAGCCCCACAGCCCTTGAAAATATGCATCAAGACCAGGCATTTTCTATAATTCCAAAAGAGGCAAAGGAAGAGGAGAGAAACAGTTCTCTGCCTGGGCAGGCAGTGCCAAAGCAAGAAGCATGCCGTTATGAGACATCAACAGGAGTTATTTTACCTCTCTGTCAAGGTTTATTGTTGCTACTTGAACCTCGCCAGTATCTTTCTTTATATTGAATGCAGAACTAGGATTTTGCGAAATGATCCTGAAAGCAATTTTGGAATTTAGATTATTCGGTTCATCTGCATCTGTTGCATTTATCCTCATTACAATTGTACCTGAGAAAGCAAACAAAACATAGTATCGTTTTACATGGTCATACACCGGCAGGTATTTTTTCTGTAACATTCTAGACAAGGGAGTGTGTCAGACCTACTGAACAATTTTCTGTTACTCCTGCCTTTATTTATCTAATGAATAGAGATGAAGAAGTGTCCTTCTCCAGTATACCCTTCAGTAAAGAAAAACATTTTCAACACACATTTCCAATTTGCAGAATTCAGTGCACCAGAGTTATTCAAGAGATCAAATAATTTAAAACTCTGAAAAACATTCTGATAGAAATTGCAGATAAAAAGAAAAGAAAGATGGAAAGTTAGTGTACACAACAGCTATATTTCCCTGTCACATCATACTAAAGGGAGCAGTTCTAGCTTTTCTATCTGAACATTAACAAAACAACTGCTTTTTGCAATGTCTTCCAACAGCTTCACTCAAAAAACATGACAGACCCCACAGTGCAATCCTTTTGTTAAATCATAAGACATCTCTTGTTAGATCATAAGACACAGGACATCTGTCCTCTCAAAAAGAGCACACCTTGGTTTCAAGCACCTATACTGAGCTTATACATTAGCTGAGATGCAGGCAGAGGGGTAACTACCATATGGCTCGTATTGACTTCAGAGAAGATGGAGGAAACAATACCTTACAGGACTGGGTGTTCATTAATTTATTTCTTCAGATTACTGTGGCATTTGAAACATATCATGAAGGATTTATTAGCTTATTGTACCCTAACTTTCCTTTTCTTACATCCTGGGATATAATGTGTTGCCCTAAGTTCTGATCAAATGACTCCAACAAGTCGCCCCCTGTTAATATGAAAACTGCTGCCGACTTCTGTATGGTGGTTCAAATCAGGAGCAAACACTCTGACAAGTATTTCAGCACCCACAGATAAATCAGGACTTTTCACAGGCACTGCAAAGCGCAATCAAATCCCCAAAACACTGTAATTGCTAGCTCAGAAATAGGACTGCATTTTCCACACAGTTCCTGCTTAAGGAGTCTGGTCTCTGGATTTGTGGTAGCTTTGACACTAAACCAAGTTAGCATACCAGAAAGCACAGCTTTAGTCTGCTGACTCTATATGGATGGATGCTTTCTGTTCATTACATCACACAGCTTAGCCTCGGATGGAAAACTTGCATGCAAACACAAATAACATCCACACAAGAGAACACATCCGTATTATTGCAAATACGTTAAAGCAAAGATTACATTCATTTGCGTCCTTGCATGGTTTTGGAAAAGACAAATGAAAAAAAAATTAAAATAGTGTTACCTGCTTGACTTAATTCTTCAACTGAACCAACAAAAACTTCATGTGAAAAAATGGGCAAGTTGTCATTTATATCTATGATTTTAATTGGCAGGTCTATTGGCTCTTCCAATTTCGCTCCACTCTTATCCAGAGCGTGACCTCGGACCTGAAAGAATACAGAGAAAAAAAAAAAAAAATCAACAAATAACTTTAATATATATGGCTCGCTCTAACTTTGTCATGGAGAAATGCCCAGAAACAAAAGTAATTGAAATCAACGCATTTGAACAAAAAATAAATTTAAAAACACACACACATATGTATATACACACGTAAACTATACATATATGCTATATAAACACACACACACATTTATCTCAATAGAAGCACACCTGCAGAAAATAAACAAACAAAAAAATACATAGCTATTCAACTTACCAGCAGCATTGGAGTTTTTTCTCTGTCAACTCTTCCTGTTATGTTCAGTTCTCCAGTCTTTCCATTGATAACAAATAATCCATAAGGGGGTTCTGTTACTCCTTGACCAGATATAGTGTAAGTTACCACTATCCCGGTGTCTTCAAGATCAGAATGTATCTAGCATGAATACAACAGCTTGTTAATAAAAACTGCATTAAAAATGCAGAGAAAAAAAATGCTGTTTTTGTGATGAATAAACACAAACAGAAATAAATAATGCATTTCCGTGATTGTTTGGGTATGGAGACGTTAAGGAGCTTGCAAGAATCATCATATCCTCATTCGAAGATGAAATGCAGGCAGAAAAGGAACATGATGGGACAGTGCAACAGTTGGGATGGTGACACAGGCCTCGAAACCAGATGGGAGAGGTCTGTGCAAGAAGGAGGTTGAAACTGTTTGGAAAAGGAGTGCAATAGGATCGGAAGCACAAGCGGGAGTCTGACTAGAAGGTCTGCAAAAGCAGTGAGATAAGATTCAAAGTTGGAATGAGGGAAGAAGGTAACTGGCAGCTCAAATGGGGACAAATAAGATGGGGAGAAAGACAAAGTAGGGGAGAGAGACAAAGCAATGTCTGGAACAATGAACGGGGCAGACAAAACTAGAACTACTCAAGGAAAACCTGGAACTAAGATGTAGCATCTTTTTAAACTACGGACTAGACCTAGGCTAGCAAGGCTGATCATGGATGAAGAAGTACTAAAAGGCCTGACCGGGAGGAACATGTAGAAGAGGTTTCACAGACTAGAGATTACTCCCTGCCAGTATAGGCACACCCTCTTTCTACTATCAAAATTAGGTGAAATTACTTGGGAAAGCATGAGAAAGCATTCCCATTCCACCAGCATTACCAACAAGGTAATGCTGAGCAAGTCCAAGCAGCATCTAGCAGCCTACAAAAATCAGCAATTAATTAATAAGCCAAAGCAACAGATGCGATGAGTTCAGGTTTCAGCAGTGGTGCAGATCTGCCATTCATGACAGGATAACAGTTTCATTTTCAGACAGTTTCCTAAAAATACATAGGCATTCATAAGCATGGTAGCTTCCAGGTAGACTTTGCTATCCAATCACTACTTGCTAAATTAAATTACACCCGAGCTGGGGCAGGGAGAGCCACAAAGTTATTGCAGTCCCACCAAGTTTTATGAAAATTGGTGACTAGAAAAAGATGACTCCCAATTCAGGCTGCGAGAGTAACTCATTTGCTGAAAGGAAGCAGAAGGCAAGTGCGTCAATCCTTTACTGACATTTGATAGATCTTTAAAATGTGAGAAACACTTGTGCATGCATTTAAGGCAACCACACTCTTGTTTTATACTTTCATCTTTCTATTCTTACACGTATCCTATATTTATCTTTTTCCTGGTCTTACTTTAGCAATTGGATTCTTCCAAGAGTTGTCTTCCTCCTCTCGTATGAAAGCAGGAGGGACTGTCCATTCGCGCTTCTGTCTGCCAAGACTGTGGAGATGATTCAAAACATCAGTCTTGTCCTTTTGCCTGTAAAACTGTGGAGGGGGGGGGACACCACAACTTTAAATATCAACATTACATTGACATTTGTCTTAAATAGACAAATGTTCTATTGCTACTGTAGCACAAACTGCATGCTGATCTCACCACTCATTTTCTTCTGACTTTTAGCACCTAACAACTTAGAAACCATTCACCAGCATTAGCTTTCTGAGACTTAATCATCAAAAGTTGTTTGAGGAAGAGAACAACACTGATCTCTTTCAGTACAGAAATATGCGAGACAAGTAATACACATGNGTCCTTTTGACTGTAAAACTGTGGAGCGGGGGGGAAAAACCACAACTTTAAATATCAACATTATATTGACATTTGTCTTAAATAGATAATAGACAAATGTTCTATTGCTACTGTAGCACAAACTGCATGCTGATCTCACCACTCATTTTCTTCTGACTTTTAGCACCTAACAACTTAGAAACCATTCACCAGCATTAGCTTTCTGAGACTTAATCATCAAAAGTTGTTTGAGGAAGAGAACAACACTGATCTCTATCAGTACAGAAATATGCGAGACAAGTAATACACATGAGGACGTTATCCATGACCAGGGACAGGTGAAAGTCAACCAGAATAGCTTTATTTAAGTGATTGTCATCAGATGAGGGAAGAAATTTTTCATTACAGGCTGTTTGTTAAACCTTCATTTCTGCTTTGTTACCCTGTTTACTCAACTCCTCAATATTCTCAGTCTTCTCTATAGTAGAGATCCTGCTCATGAAATGAAGGATCTCTGTCTAACCCACCTCAGTTATCCCTGCTCAACTAACTACATGACTCCATCTTGTCTTCCCCTCTGCCCAGTCTAGTCCTTATTGTGGCTCTAGATTTCCAGACACATAATTAAAGTCTTTTAGACAATTACAGCCTACTTCACTTGTTCGAAGTAGACAGCAACAAATTTTATGTTTTAGAGAAGATTTCCTGAAGTGCAACATAACTCATTTCGATGGATATAGCATTCATCTGATTCACTTCTGTTTCCTTACACTTCATAGTTTTCAAGTTCCAGAAAATGGTACAACTCAAGCTATTTATCCGTTGAAGGAAAGTATGCTCTTGTCACTTGCCCTTCTTCAGTCACTGATAAAGAAAAACAATTTTCCATAATTTCCTACCGTAACATAGAGTCCATCTCCATAATTCAAGCAAATCTGTAAAATAAATTATATGACTTATTAATTCTACGTCACTCAAGCAGCATTAAAATTAAACTTGCATAACTTCCCACATAAGAACTGCAAAATCATGCAGAAGAAGGAATCTGACATATATAAATTAATGTTCACTATTTCCTATGTAATATTGCCTGATGAATAATTTACTGAAATCACATTCAAAATATACTATAATTGTAAAATGCAGCATAAGGTTTTACACTTCCTTTTCCTAGAATGGCAAGAAGCAGTTAAAAAACAACCTTTCTCAGAAAATGCTGACTTTACAGTCATTTTTAAATGTTCACGTTTGTTGTACCATATAATTTCTCTGCATTCCAAAAGATGGGAAATTGCCATTAATACAAATAGGTGTCAACTGCCAGCAGCATCCTGGAGCAGCTCATTCTCTTCTGGACAAATCATGGATTATGCATGTTAAAATGGGTTTCGGAACACATGACAACAAGAGGCTTTAACTAATGTCCAAAAGCAAATATATATCAAAAATATTACAGCGGGATACGTATTTGTCCAACCACATTGAAACAGCTAGGGCAATTACTTTTTCACATCTGAAAGCAGACTGTTTTTCCAGTAACAACTTTCCTAACAGACTGTGGTCTAAATTCATCCCACTTTTATTTAATCTTCTAACTTAGGAGGATAAATGACATACCTCCATTCCTCACAGAAACAAGGCAGAGAAACACAGGTGATAGGAGAATACTTTTATTGTAAGAGATGTAAAAGTGTTGGGAACATTTTTCACCTTACATGATTTTTACTCATATTAATGCCTAAAACAAAACAGGCTCAGAGGAAGAGATTTCCAGCTGAAACAGTTGATAATTCCTTACATTCTCTTTGGCTTTTATCTGGGCTGTGGTCTGGGCTCTCCCTGTTCACTCCTTCTGACTCAACCTTAATTGCTCCATCTGCGATAGTCTATGATAGTTTCTTTTCCTCTTTACAGAAGACCTTATCTTTCCCACATAATGTAGTGAATAGTGTTGGGAAATGTAGAGAATTGTTTCAACTTGCATAACAAAACCCTGTTTTCCAAATGGCAAATTTCCTGATATATGAATCCTGAAGACAAAAAACAATGATCAATAAATTCTTACAGAGCTAGAGGTTCTTAAAAGCTACAGGTTCTTAACTGAGTATCAGGCTGTTTTCATAAATAGATATATCATTGTTTATACTAGTTTAATGGATTTTTAATTTTAATAAAATATATATTATTGCTATAAGACTTTGATGAATGCATTAGATAAGTAACATGAGAATTGTTTCATAGTCACCTTTTTTTCTACAGGGATTGCAACACTTTTGGAAAGTATATAAGAACAAAGAGTTCATACTGAACTTTTCTTTTTGGCCTTATTGGTAAACAGAAGGGAAACTGTTTTCTGTCAATATTTAATGGAGATGAGAGGAATGAAGTTGTCTGGAACCATAGGATAAACAAAAATATCTGAAATCTGTGAATGGGCAAGCCTTCCACTGAGATGAACATTAAAGAAGAGGACATCAAGAAAGCTGAGATGGATCCGATTAGTAATTATAAATAGAAAGTGAAATATGATATTTTATTAAGATAGGCAAATTGATCTGAGTTGTCTACTGAAAAAAAACCCACAAAACTTCCTGTTTTATTACTAAGATAATAAAAAAGCATTGCTTCTTCTGCAGGGAATATAAGAAGGAACTTCTAAGGATCTACAAAAAGTGCCTAATAATAGCAATTTTATTTACAATATGCATAAACCCATGTGGAAGAAATATCCCAAAGGCTCCTGCATCTTTTAAACTTTTAAAAGGTATACCTATTTAAAAATGTGAAAAAGCACTCTCCAATTAAACATTAAACTTTTTTTTTGAAGCACTTCTGAGAATTCACATATCTAACAAGTGTTTAATTCCAAATTTCCTTTTTTATATATAATATGGACTACTACTTTTTATTAAACAGCTCAGCAAGAGCCTATCACAGGGCACAGATTAAAGCCTTGGCATACCAAAAAAAAAAAATAAATAAAAAGCCAACACTAATGAAACCTATTAATGACTCAAAGCTGAGAGCTGTTGTCAAAAGACACACGGCTGTTACAGGAAAGAGCTGGAAAACCTGAGGCTTGAGGAAAATACTTGATGAAAACAGACGACGTAGGCGAGAGCAGGGGAAAAGGGAGCGACGTGTACAGGGGCGACCAGCAATTCTAGCACAAATGCAAGTTCGTGCGATAATCAGGAAGTGACTAAAGGCAAAGGCTTTGAACACACGGGTGTATTTTACACTGTAAAGATGCAGGCTGAGTAAGAGGGTGTGTGTGTGTCTGCTTGCCTTGCTTCGTTAGGAAGGAAGAAACTCTAAAAATGTGCTCCTTTCATATACATTGTGTGTAAAATACACTCAGATCTTTTACATCCTGACAGTTAGTTTGGCGGGGTTAGACCCTGGGTAGGTGGAGCTCTTGCACGCTTAGAAAATAAGGCTGAAAGGACTGGCAAAGGTTATCTGGAAGTCCATCTCCCTGCCCTGGAGCAGCATCTATACTTGAATGCTTCCTAACAACAGTTTAGCCTGTTCATAAAACTAGTGATGGAGATGTCACAACCTCACTATCTAATCTGTGGCAATGCATAGCTACCCTTTCAGATTGAATATTTTTCTCAACTTTTAACATAATTCTTCCTTTTGCAAGTTGATTGTATTGCTTTGTGGCTGAGATTTAATTTCAGATTAAAACACCCAAGTTTCTATGCCTATGAGAACGCTATTTCTAAACTTCCACTACACTCAACAGAAAGACAGGCAAGGAGAGGAGCGAGCAGTTCCTCTCCAGCTCACTGCTGCTGTTTCTTTCTGGTAGTCACCAACTGTGGCTGTATTTACTTTGCAAGGCCCAATGCAAGAAATTTGTATGCCAAAACACTGGCTGCTGAGAACAAGCACTACACACACTTGGTTTCTACTTCAGACTAGAACAAGTCTGATCCCGTTGGCCAGTCACCCATGAGTGAATGGATGCACGGATTTAGTTTCATCCAGAGGATGTGAGATTCATGCACGCTAGAAATTTGCTTCAAAAGCATAATTTAATACAAATTAAAACACTAGCATAGGTGACCTCTGCATCAGCTACCTTTCCACTCTCCATTATAGAAGATGGAACACTTAATGTTAGGTACCTTAAACAGAATGTCACTCTTTGTCATGCAAATGAGCTCAGCAAACAGTATAAACCCCCCCCCTTTCTTTACAATTACCTTTTATTTACCTGAAAGCTGTTATCATGTGCCTTAACTACTTTCTTTTCTAGAGACTAAAGAATCCCAAACTTTCTGGGAATCTCTAGACGTGCTTCAAAAATCCCAGAACATGATTCTTAAACTCAGAATTAAGAAGTCTGATTCAGCTTCAGGAAAGCTTTTTTTTTTCTTCTTCTTCTCTTGCTTTTAAGTATCAATGAGTTGAGTAAAAAGGATAAAATAGGTTTCCTATCTTTTACACTTTCACATTCTGAGTTTTTGTTCCAAAAACTTAAAAAAAAAAAAAAAAAAACTGAATCATTGTATAGATGCTTGCAAAATTTTGCCATGTTTTGGCATGCTATTAGGAACATAAGGTCAGTGCTTACAATTTCTTCACCTTTTCTCTTTTTAAAGCTAAGTATTATGTTTGTTTCCCTCCCCCTTCCCAAGTTTTTATGTATTTTAAAAGATAATCACTATCAACTCTGAGATTACAGTAGTAATCTGATGCATTTTTGACTGAATTTTACCACACCTAATTAAAAAAAAATCACCAGTATCAAGGAAGTACAATCTGAGGTGATCAAAGAAAAACAAAATTTTGCTACCTGCACAATAAAATTCATGTGCCTTTCCCAGCTCTTCTTTGATCCAACCAATAGTGTTTCCAATATATTTTTTTTTTCTAAAGATACCTGTCCACCTGCATAAGAAATGACAAGAAAACTCCCAAGGCTCTTCTCCATCTCAGGAGCTCTGCCTGCACCGCAGGACCAGGCTCTGGGCTGGGCACGCACCCTGGACGTGCACCAGGTCAGGACCGCACCTGCATGAACTCCTTATCACCTGCAGGCGCCCGTGTCTTTCAGGAAGAGCTGGAGGCAGTGACATAGCCACAGAGACAGCGGCAGGGAGCTCGGTGATGCTAAGAGGACCCATACCACAGACCACCATGCAAAACACCACCAGACATTTCCAGGAAAAAAATACAGTTAAAGGATAAATTTGGTATTCCTGATACTTCTGTAGTAAAAGATAAGTATTTTCAATTTGACTGCCTTTTTTTGTTTTTTTTTTTTAGTTTCTTCCTGCTTTTGAAATTTTCCAGGGCCTTCTCTGCATGTCATAAAATACAAATAACCCTTGTCTGATACTCTTAAATAAGCTATTAGGCTTTCACCCACATTAAAGACTTTGTCTATGTTAGCAGAAAAAAAGCTAAGCACAATATTGCCACTCTTTCTTCACATCCGTCCACTAAAGTACCTCCATTTGCTAGCATATTCCATCTAGGGTATATACTAAGGTATTAAGAAACAAAACTTTGCTCAACTTTGGTATCTTTCATCCTGCATAGACTTTCATCCTGCCAAAGAAAATTTGCAACCAAAGCACAACTCCCGCCTGGATTCTAGGAACAAGAACAACTGTTACTGACTGACTCTTAGCCAGCTAAACCTACATTAAAGCTTTCAAGCAAATTTGCAGCTAAGAAAGATGATTTTGCTGGATCTCCAGTTCAGGAAGTAGAGCTGCTGACTACAACTCCCGACCCCAGCAGCCCCGCAGGCTCCTTGGCTCTCTCCGGTATTTCCTTCCCTGCCCGAGTCCGCCAGGTTAGCGGCTGCCCAGCTCCCGCAGGCACCGTGCCAGGCTGGGCAGGTGGACAGCCACAGAACAGGGTGTTAAACGGGAGGGAGAGCTTCCTGGGTCGCTGGAGAATGCCTGACCAAATCAAGCACACCTAAAACTTCTTATTTATGTATTTTTGTCACAGTTCTTTAGCAAACACTGCTTAAAGACTAAAAAGTCTTCATAGCATGAACGATCTAAAGGCTGATAAGATAACAGCGGGGGGTGGGGGGAGAGACACAAAAATGTGAAGTATTTCAGATTTTTAAGAAACCTCCTACACAAGGCAATAAAGATTTCCACTAAACTTTTATTATCCGTTCTCCCTCCTGAAACAACTCCTTGAAAAACATAAAAGCCCATAAACGGGAAGCATTTCAAATCAAAAAGCGACAACGTTCCGAGTTCTTTCCTGTCCCTAACACAGTCCCAGAGGACAAACAAACCCACGGCGCTCGTCTCGTCTTCATCAGCTTCTCCTCCTCCTTCCACACCGCAGGCGGGTTACTTCCCCCTGCTTCCCAACCGGGAGAACGGGAGCCAGCGCCGGCTCCGAGGGAGCCTGGGGGCGGCAGCCGCCCCGCGGGCCTGGACGCCCGCACCCCCGCGCTGCTCGCCCGTTCCCCTCCCCTCCCTACAGAGAGGTTTTTGTTTTCTGTTTTCTTTCCCCCCCGGCCCTCCTCCTCCCAGATTGGGGCGGGGGAGCGTAACCCTTTTCTCGCTCTCCCACCCTATTCCCGGAGGGGCGCCCCAGGCCTCACCAGCATCGCCAGCAGCCGCGCCACCGCGGAGCTCCGCGCCATGTCCGCGGCCAGACCCGCCGAGACACTGCGCCCGCGGCGCAGGGGCCGCGCAAGAAGGCGCGGGTGGGTGGAGAGTCCCGGCGGGCTGGGAGGCGCGGCGGCCGCGGGCAGGTGCGACCCGCCTTCCA
>VWPW01010667.1:0-73888 GCA_013389825.1 Crypturellus undulatus
GTACTGGGAGGCAGACGAGCTGGCAGCGTATATTAGCTGGCTCATCTGTGAAGAGTCACGCGTCTCCGTTGCCTCCTGTGTGCGCTTCTTTACTGGGAGTGAGACAAGCTCCCTAGAGAGCTTGGAGAGCATGGTGGGTGCCGGCGGCTGCTTGGAGCGCCAAGAGCCAGAGGAGATCGTGCCCCGCCGCGTCATCTTTTACATCGGGAGCGGCACGAGCTCCCTGGCCAGCTCAGAGAGTGCCGGCACTGCTGAGGACTGCACTGCCTGCCAGCTGCCCAAGGACACCATGGCCCCCCATGTCACCTTCTATATTGGCAGCAAGACGAGCTCCCTGGACAGCTGCTCACAGTAGATGCCCCCATATGTCACGGGCTGCCCCTCAAGAGCATCAGGCCCCACAGCTCCATCTCCAGCTGATNGCAACCACAGGGGTCCCAAGGCCAGGACCTGAAGCTGGGCAGAGGGAGCGGCATCCAACTGCTGCTCGCGGACGGTGACACTCGCTGCAGGGTCGCTTCTGCTTTGGCAGGAGGTGCCAGTGGAGCAGCTTTCTCGAGTACTGGGAGGCAGACGAGCTGGCAGCGTATATTAGCTGGCTCATCTGTGAAGAGTCACGCGTCTCCGTTGCCTCCTGTGTGCGCTTCTTTACTGGGAGTGAGACAAGCTCCCTAGAGAGCTTGGAGAGCATGGTGGGTGCTGGTAGCTGCCCTACCTGCCAGGAGCCTGAGGACAGCGTGCCACCCCGGGTCCGCTTTTACATCGACAGCGAGACCAGCTCCCTGGACAGCTGGGAGAGCAACGTGGATGCCGGCGGCTGCTTGGAGCGCCAAGAGCCAGAGGAGATCGTGCCCCGCCGTGTCATCTTTTACATCGGGAGCGGCACGAGCTCCCTGGCCAGCTCAGAGAGTGCCGGCACTGCTGAGGACTGCACTGCCTGCCAGCTGCCCAAGGATACCATGGCCCCCCATGTCACCTTCTATATTGGCAGCAAGACGAGCTCCCTGGACAGCTGCTCACAGTAGATGCCCCCATATGTCACGGGCTGCCCCTCAAGAGCATCAGGCCCCACAGCTCCATCTCCAGCTGATGGTGCTCATGGTCAATGAGGGAGCCCTGCCTAGCGTGGACACCAGCTGCAGCAGCAGCATCCTCTGCCACTCCATGTCTGCCCATCACGTGGGCTCTGTACATAGTGTATATATGTTAGGATTAGAACATGATATAGAGTTTCTGATAGTTTGTTAGCAAGTTAGTGTTAGGATGTAGAATAGGTTATGTGATAGCTTACCTTTTGAATTTTGGGCAAAAATAAAATGAAATGCCATTCCACTGGAGTGCAATTCCCCTCCTAAAAAGCACTGATCCCTGCTTATGGATAAAAAGTAACAAGGTGATACAAAGCAGCATGCACTGAAGAACACTTGCAGCTTTCTTGCCGTACATGCTCTCTGACCACTTCCCAAGTTCAGAGCTGCTCCTTTCCTCTTTCTACCCATACGGTTTTCCTTTTCACCAGGGCATCTTCACATTCCTACACATAGCTAGAGATGCATAGGGAAAGACTCCCTTTTTCCCTAGGATGACTGAAGACATGGAAGCCTGGAGGAAAATGTGAATTGGCAAGAACTTTCTCTCCACTTCAAGACCCCTTGTGCTCCATTCCCTTCCCTGTCAAAAGTCTGGCCAGCTTCATGTCTTTACACTTTTCCATCGGGGTTCTTTCCTCAGGATGCTAATGTCAGCGTATCGCTGAAGTGTAACACAGAACACTGCAGTAATAGAGGCCATATCTTGGCAGGAAACTGAGATTTCACCTTGATCCAATCCACACAGTGCTCTCCCACTCCTGGCTCCTACCTCCGCAATGCTCTTGCTCAAATGCCTATGGGATTGCTATGCACATCATCCAGGAGAGGGGCTTTTAAGGGGAGTCAGGGAATTGCATAGTTAAAGAGGACATTGGATGCCTTTGTCGGCATTCTGCATGTCCTGCCTATGCCTGCATGGTTGGTGGCACTTTGTCCAAGCACTCTGCAAAGCTGACGTNATGTGATAGCTTACCTTTTGAATTTTGGGCAAAAATAAAATGAAATGCCATTCCACTGGAGTGCAATTCCCCTCCTAAAAAGCACTGATCCCTGCTTATGGATAAAAAGTAACAAGGTGATACAAAGCAGCATGCACTGAAGAACACTTGCAGCTTTCTTGCCGTACATGCTCTCTGACCACTTCCCAAGTTCAGAGCTGCTCCTTTCCTCTTTCTACCCATACGGTTTTCCTTTTCACCAGGGCATCTTCACATTCCTACACATAGCTAGAGATGCATAGGGAAAGACTCCCTTTTTCCCTAGGATGACTGAAGACATGGAAGCCTGGAGGAAAATGTGAATTGGCAAGAACTTTCTCTCCACTTCAAGACCCCTTGTGCTCCATTCCCTTCCCTGTCAAAAGTCTGGCCAGCTTCATGTCTTTACACTTTTCCATCGGGGTTCTTTCCTCAGGATGCTAATGTCAGCGTATCGCTGAAGTGTAACACAGAACACTGCAGTAATAGAGGCCATATCTTGGCAGGAAACTGAGATTTCACCTTGATCCAATCCACACAGTGCTCTCCCACTCCTGGCTCCTACCTCCGCAATGCTCTTGCTCAAATGCCTATGGGATTGCTATGCACATCATCCAGGAGAGGGGCTTTTAAGGGGAGTCAGGGAATTGCATAGTTAAAGAGGACATTGGATGCCTTTGTCGTCATTCTGCATGTCCTGCCTATGCCTGCATGGTTGGTGGCACTTTGACCAAGCACTCTGCAAAGCTGACGTTGAACACATGGGCTCAGGGATTGCTTGGCATGCCGAGAGAGGTATGTGGGGAGGAAGGCAAGCAGAAACAGTGCTTCGACTAGTTTTTGTTTCCTCCTTCAGCTGATGGAAAAGCTCGTGCTGTCTTCATCGCTTCCCTGAGCTAATACTTTGGCCAAGTACAACTGAAAGGGAAGCCACGTCTCCCTTTCCCTCTTTCCTATTGTGCCGGCTAAGTGAGGGACACCATCTTCATCAAGAGTCACAAGTATTTCCCCTGACCCACCTTTGACAATTAGGACTCCACTTTTACAATTTTGACATGCTTTGAGAACTTCTCTAGTTCTATTGGGACTTTGATGTGGCTGAGAGCAAAACGGGATGACTTTAAAATGTGGAGAGGTAAGGAGGCCACTTGGAGGCCTCTGGCATTGACCTGGGTGCGCATAGCTTGAAATTGGGGTTTTCTGAACAATGGGATTCCATGGGCTACTCGAGCAGGTTTAGGGGGCATTATGACTCAGAAGTTGCTTAGGACAGTCAGATCATAGAAAAATATTGGGTAGGTTAAAATACCTATTTCTTGATTTCTGTTTTGGTTTTCCAGAAGTGTAGTGATGCAAACAGATGCCTTGACCTCTCCATGATGCAAGGTAAATCCAAACCAAAGGATTTGCTGAGATGAGGGGGGCAGAGAGGGAAGCAGGAGGATGTGCGGTTTGAAAATGCAGCCAAGGCACCAGTTGGCGTGTGAATTCTTGGGGCTCGAATGTAAGGAACACGCTGCAAAAACTCCTGTGTCTGTCAGAGGTCACACTGGTTACTGGCAAAGGAAGAGGTGGGAGTCAAGCAGCAGCATAGGAGCCCTGCTCAGCTACAGCACGCTCCTGGAGCAGATTCTCTCCATAAGCAATCAAAATAAAGCAACTGTAAATCTCTGCTTGCCGGACAGTGTCAGAAAAAAATAAGCAGGTTTTTTGTGGAAATCACCTTGACCAGAATATTCATTTTAAAGATGAACCTTACAATTAGCCTCCAAAGGAAGGCATGTCCACCCCACCAATCAATAAAAGGTACTGCAGACATGAAGACATAAGTTGAGAAAAAAACTTGAGACTCAGCAGTTAAATAAGCATGGAATGAACTACAGGAATATGAAGAAACATCCTCATGGGTGAAAAGAGGAGCTGTTTTTTTCTTTCTTTATTTCTCCAGCACATCATTAAAGCTTTGCAAATAGAATTTACCTGGAAAGGCTCTGGCAGTCATGCTCAGTCCAGGCCTACCACCAAGAACTGAGATAGGCATCCCAAATAAATACACAACAAAGCAACAAGTAAAGAGAAACGGGAATAAAATTCAATAGAATGACTGAATTCAATGACATGACATGGCATGGACATGGCTGTGCTGCCATTCAGAGGGACCTAGACAGGTCGGAGAGTTGGGCAGACAGGAACCTCGTGTGGTTCGACAAGGACAACCGCAGGGTCCTGCACCTGGGGAGGAATAACCCCAGGCACCAGGACAGGTTAGGGGTTGATATGCAGCTCTGTGGAGAGGGATTTGGGAGTCCTGGTCGACAACAAGTTAACCGTGAGGCAGCAATGTGCCCTCATGGCCAAGGAGGCCGATGGGATCCTGGCCTGCTTCAGCAGGTCAAGGGAGGGGATCCTGCCCCTCTGCTCAGCTCTGGTGAGGCCACACCTGGACTATTGGGTGCAGTGGTGGGCTCCCCAGGACAAGAGACACGTGAGGCACTCTCTCAAGAGAGTCCAGTGTAAAGCAACAAAAATGATTAAGGGACTCCAACCTCTCTCTTATGAAGAAAGAGTAAGTGAGCTGGGCCTGTTTAGCCTGGCAAAGAGAAGACTGAGAGGGAATCTTATCAATACGTGAGGGAAGAATGTAGAGAGGATGGGGTCAAACTCTTCTTGGTGGTGGACAGGGACAGAACAAGGGGGAATGCATCCAAATCGAAACACAGGAAGTTTCATCTCTATGTGAGGAGGAACTTCTGGACTGTGAGGGCTATAGAGCACTGGAATAGGCTACCCAGAGAAATGGTGGAGATCTGAAGATCTTCCAAACCCACCAGGATGCGACCCTGGCCACATGCTCTAGGTGTTCCTGCTTGAGCGGGGGAGTTGGACTAGATGATCTCTGGAGGTCCCTTCCAGCCTCAACCATTCTGTGATTCTGTGATTTACCAAAAATAAAGTCTAAATTATTAATCCCCTTTCAGAACTTGTTTCACTGTTTGCCTCTCATGTCTATCTATTATCAATTATTTGTTTAAACATTTTTTTCTTTGAGAGGGAATACCGACACTGTAATTTTAGTCAGAAAGTTCCAAAGCAATGTAGTCTTTTTTAAAGTTCAAAAAAATAGATATTTTTTTCAATCTAAGAGCTATTCTTCCTCTTTTTTCTTCTGGTCCATCTCTTCTATGGTAGCTCCAGTGACTGGCCTAAAGTTAGAAGAATTTAACTAACAGAGTTCAACAAGTTTATGGTGTTAACAACAGGAAGTCATGGCACTAATCTGCAGATTGCCTGCCTCCACATACAGAGCTATTCATGAAATTATTGCTACATTTCAGAACTTCCATTGTTTTATATGGGAGCTTGGAGGCTGGTTTAATTAAAGTGATCTGAATAGAAGCACAGTATGCCAGATGTACATTATAAATATAGAGCAGGTTATGTAATAGTAAACCATCAGGAAATATATGTGAATGTTTTGTGATAACTCATTGTTAACTAAATATAAAAGCTAATTTATTCCACTGTTTTAAACTTGGCACTTTTTTAAGAAACTAGCACAGATGAACTTTGTTTGTATTTTTACCTTTTTCTTTTTTACTACCACCTTCCTGTGGGGAAAGTCTGCTTCAAATTAGTTCACTATAGTGAACAGGTAAAATTCGGTGTGAATAAGGACTGCAACATTTGGACTACATCAACAAAGGCACTAAGATATATCTTGCTGTTTTAGGTGCAGATAAGATATCCGCTGCAGATATCTTAAAAACATAACAGCCATCTAATTGACACAAAGATAGTAAAAAAAAAAATTGTTTTGACGTTTAGAAGAATGCACTGAACTGAGGCAGTGAACACAGGCAGCGGTTTACACAGCAGTGTCTGAGCTAACAAGCTTTCCTGGTTGCCCCTGACCCAGAGGAGTTGGGATGTTTGATGCAGGCGGCCCTTGGTTAGGGTGGATCTGTCTGCACTAGAGAGTGGCCTACACAAGAGCCAGGCCTAGACCACAGCTCCCAGAGAGCAGCTAGCAGAGGTAGTGAATAGATGTGGCAGCTTGTGCAGCAGTTTGCACTGACAGGTGCCAGAGGGAATTGTTTTTGATGATATGAAACCTGATACATAGTAGAGTCCAGTAGATACTGGAGCTGCTATG
Source organism: Crypturellus undulatus (assembly GCA_013389825.1). Classification (NCBI taxonomy): domain Eukaryota; kingdom Metazoa; phylum Chordata; class Aves; order Tinamiformes; family Tinamidae; genus Crypturellus; species Crypturellus undulatus. Next base: position 6,222 of record VWPW01010667.1, read on the forward strand.
TCAGTTGTGTCAGAGTCTTTGACACAGACTAACCTCTAACAGCAGAAGTAGCTCTACAGGTCTTGGGTTGCAGACAGTGCTTGGGGCCTCTACAAGGCCTTGGCTGACAGCCTTCCTGTTTCAAGCACTCTTTGGTTTTCTATGGGAGAATTATGGGAGAAAAGTCAGCAGGCTGCACAGCACCTTGAAAGATGAGCAGGAAATGGACAAGTATTCCTGGGGACCGTGAAGCTACAGGAGTGCCGCTGCAGTGCAGTCTTCAGAGATCTCTGTGTAGTATGAAACAACACATGGTGACACTGTAGATGAAGGTTGGCAACTTGTTACTTCTTGTACGAGGAAGAAGGTCCTTAGTCCCCCTGAAGACCTTCTGATGAGGAATAGGTTTACTGCCCTCCAGGCTGAGGAAGAACTGAGCATGGATTCAAGGGGAACAACTGGACTTATAGATCTTGTGAAATGTAGTAACACCTGAAAAAAAGTTGCATGAGATTGTTGTTGGTGACTCCCTGCTTCAAGGGATGTAGGCATACATCCCCACTGGCTTTATGGATAAAGACTGAAGGGCAAGCTCACATGAGAGAGAATGTCATAGGTGTTTACTACAGGCCACCTGATCAGGAAAAGGAAGTTAATGAGGTATTCTGGATGGGTGGAAGTAGCCTCATGAGGCCCTGATCCTCATGGAGGATTTCAACCATCCTCATATCTGCTGGAAAGGCAGTACAGCTAGAACCAGATAATCCTGGAGGTTCCTGCAGAGCATTAATTAAGTAGAGAAAACATCACACTACTGTAGAGAGTCCAATGCAGAGCTACAGAGATGATCAGGGGTCTGGAGCATGTCTGCTATTAGGAAAGGCTGAAAGAGATAGGTCTGCTGAGTCTGAAGAAGAGAAGGCTGAGAGGAGATCTTATCAGTGTGTATAAATACCTTAAGGGAGGGAATGAGGAGGATGCGACCAGACTCTTTCCACTGGTGGCTAGCAACAGGACAAGGGTCAACACCCAGAAACAGGAAGACACAGGAAGTTCCTCCTGAATTTGAGGAAAATCTTCTTGGCCGTGAGGATGACAGAGCTCTGGAACAAGTTGCATAGAAAGGTTGTGGAATCTCCTTCTCTGGAGATATTCAAAACCTGCCTGGATGTGACCCTGTGGAAGGTGCTGTATGTGTCCCTGCTCGTGCAGAGTGTCCGAACTAGATGAACTCCAGAGGTCCCTTCCAACCTCAATGATTCTGTGATTCTGTACAGATGTTTCATATACAATTTATTTTTTTTCTTTGACAATTCATAAGCATCTTGTTTAATAGTAATCCATAGCATCCATAGTATGATTGGACATGACTCAATGTATAAGCCAATGGTTTTGAAATTTCATATGTCTGTCTACATCATCCTACACACATCTGGTGCTGCTTGCTGTAGGAGATTTTGGTGTCAAACAAATTTCACCTTTGTAAAATTTCACATTTGGGAAAACAGCCAGAAGTTCTGAAATCAGGCTGAAGAACTTATGTTTATTTACTTTCTATCTTTTAATATATATATAAATTCCTTAGAAACAGAAAAATATCTTCAGTTCAACATATCATATCATCTTACTAAATATCTAGAAAGACAGCCGCAGGATCTCTGCAGCCAATTCTATATTACTTCTAAAGCTCACTAATGAAAATGTACATTTGTGTCACTTTAATAATTAGAATAAATTCACTTGAGATAGATAAGCTTTTACTTTTAGTGTCATCATAAAGAAGCACTACAGTCTAGTGAATAAGGTCCTGAAGCCACAATAAAGAACCCAAATTCTCTTTTTCACTATCAGCCAAGCAACAACCTTGGGCATGTCACAGTTCTACATGGTGATTGAATACTGAGTGTTGCAGAGCTGAACTCTAAGTCTTCCTGCCAATTAGCACTAAAGTTTCCTGCCCCTACCAAAAGGATCTTCAGAAATTAGAAAAAAAAGGCAGATACTTACACACACACACACAAAAAATTCTTTAGAAAGTGGAAGGCAAGGTTAAGAGCTAAGCCTTCTCTATGCAAGTAGCAAAAGAAAAAAGAGTCCCAGAACCACTAAAAGAGTATTTTAGAATCACTCATGAGAGATGACCTATATCTCTACCTATAGGTCTCCACCTATATTTTAAACCATGTTCTCTGTCAGTTTTAGAGCACCAACTTGACCTTCTCTCCTAGGAGAATATTCTAAGCATCAATCACTCTTATCAGCATTCTCTATTTGCAAAAATGTTATATCGTTGATGAACCCCAGAGGAAAACTAATGACTTCACAGCCTTGTAAAACTCCACTGCAGTGAGAGGAACTGTTTTAAAATCCTTGCTTTTCAGATATTTGTTGGAGCAGTTCCTGCTAAAGAGATGTAAGAGAGGCACAAAATACAAGGTAGCATATTTATGTGACAATACAGAGTCAAGTCTTTGCTCCTACCACCTAAAGCTAGCAATTGCATAGAGATCCTTAGTAGCTTGTTATCTTTCATATAGGTTATTATCTGGCAGATCGGTTCTCCTGTTGGGAGACGCAGGTTTAGGTTTGGATGGTGCTGTATTAAGAACATCATTCTGATAATAGCAGGTATGGATGTACGGGGGGGGACCCCTGACCCATACGTGACCCCGAGCCTGGAGCATGCCCAGTCAGGCCGGCAGGCCTGACTGAGCAACTGATAACACCTACCTGGAAGGCTCGAGAAACCCGGAGCGGGGGCTGGAGCTCCTGAAGGTGGGGGCTGGGGCATTCTGCCCCGGCCAACGGACCACCTACCCACAGGGCTCCACCAACCACGGGGATCACCGAATGAGCACATACCCAATCCCTTACCTCGCTCCTCCCTTTCTCCTGCCCTTTACCTTCCCTTTATAAGTTTCTGTTCTTCCTGATTAAAGAGTCGGTTGACCCTGACCCATATTGGTTACGTCTTTTGTCAATCGTCCGGGTGTTTAGGCAGACGGTGCTGCCTGTCCGCATACAGGGCGCCGTCGATGCGGCTAAAGCCCTGCGGCGGACCCCCATGGCCTCCTCACCTTGGGTGGGTCTGACCCGACTGGGCCAGCCCGAGAGAGTGCCCCGGCGCGGCGGCATCCTCCTTCCGGCCCGCGATCGGACATTGCAGAGGATCCAGGATCCCGGAGGGTGAGACAAGCCAGTTCCCTGGGATGGTCCGAGATCACGCGCAGAGGGTCGGAGCGTTGGCCAGGCCTGAAGATCTGCGGCCTAGTGCCAGCCCCGGCCCGCAGCCCGCAACATTCTCCAATCAAGATCAGATTAGGCAGTACATCCTGAGAACTTGGGGTTAAATTCTGCAGAGCTCTTGTTTCTGTGTCCAGGCTCAGTCCAGATCCAGACACATCCAATGTCAGAGATTAAAATCTTAACGGTTCATCTAAGATTAGCAAACATATATGCAGTGGTTGGTGGAATTTAATGTTGCTAAGTACCACACAAAAATATCAAAGGGTAGAGAGAGCTGCCCAAATATATGGGGAATTGGAGCTTGCAGCTCTGTTTCTGATTTTTACTACACATAAAATTACTACCTTCTTCATTGAACCCTATGTGTACAAAATGCCCTGCAAAATATAAGCATAAATAATAATGAACAACTCCAATTGCGACTTAAAATAATGAAAAAACAAGTCAAACCATACATCTAAATTACCAGGTGAAAGACAGACACATAGATAAGAGTATTATGGCGCTACTTATATTAGAGTACTGGTATATCTTGTGTCTACCTTGTAATTATATTATTTGGTGGTCAATATCCAACAAGTTTTTAAGCAATTTAGGCTTACAACTTTGTTATTACCTGAAGTGAAAATCCACAACCCAATCATCAAATGAGTGTACATTCTCAGATCTCACCTCTGAACCCCTGCACTTGTTCCTCAGATGGAGACCACCTGTCAGTGGTACCTCGGGTCAGGAGAAGGATGACTAGGGTTAGATGTATATATGTAACATATGCATGCTCAGAGTTGCTAAGAAAAATCTCTGTGCTCACAGTCTTATCACACATGTTATCATGGAAGATTGACAGGATCTCCCCTGCCTCCCACAGTCAGGTTCTTTGAATGTTAATTTCCCAAATTCCCCTATTATCGGCAAAGTGGTCCTGATAATCATTTAATCACAGAGTGTGCAATGGTGGACTGAGTTGGGATTTGATATGTTAGGAGAATGCTGAATCTTGAGTATATTATTTAGGGGGAAGGAAATGGCGATGTTTCAGTGTAACACTACACTGCTTGCCCCTGGGGGAGAGGGTTTATATAAAAAGTGTTTCAGTAGAGGCATTTTTGAAACCAACAAGGCATTGCTTTCTTTAAGGTCACAGTATCTAGCAAGACCCTTTAGATAGTGGTGAGGCAGTTTCTAACGCTCGGGAGCAAAAGGGCACTAGAAAAAAGTAAGCGAAATAGTGACTGGTGGTATCTACAAAGACAGAGACAAAAGGCAATGAGCTAGTGGGATATCAAACTATGTAAAAACCTATTGCTTGAGACCAAAAAAAAAAACCAACCTCAGAATGGACTGCTGTGAAATGGAGGAGTACAGATTTAAGATAAAAGCAAAAGTACAAAAATAAAAATAAAAAAAAATAAAAAAAATAAAAATAAAAATAAATAAAAATAAATAAAAATAAAAATAAAAAAGGAATGCCTTTCTTGGGTCCATAATACTGCATTACTGTCACACTGAGAAAAAATAAAAATGACCAGATATTTGAATGAGTGCATAGCTTTTATTAGCAATTTCTAATAAGGTGTGCTTTTCTGTGTTTAGTAGGAAACATGAACTGCATGAACTTTCCAAAGGAAAACTAGTATTGATATTTAACCTGCCATTTGCCAACTCTCCTTAAAGATATTATCATTCTTATTTAGGAAGTGAAAACTTTGCTGTGGGAAATGACCATGCTGTCTTTTACCACAGTTTCATATGTGAAATAGCTACATTTTTTCCCATGATTGATGAGATAGATAAGTTCTAAAAAACATCGTGTATTCTACTAAACCTCAGTGGTGGAGTTATAAGAACCACATTTAATTTTTTTTTTTCGTCAGAAGTTACTGTTCTAATTTGCTGATTGACAATAAATTCTGTAAAGTGAACATATATGATCTGAGACTTATCATTCTTACATCAAGATCACAGCTGAATTAATAAACCTCCTACTCATATACTGCATAAACAGGCAGCAGGCTAGAGAACTTTACTTGTGAGAACAGTGCATGGTTAGAAACTATTCTCTTTTTATCTCACTTACTCTCTTTTTTTGTCCTCTCCCACACCAGTAGGGATAACCCAGTAATTTCAGAGTCTGTCAACCTCATATCGTTTGTTTGGACATCTTGCTGTCTGGTGTGGAATGGGTACAATTAAAATATGAGGAAGTGATAAAATTTTTGCCTATAGAGTCTACTGCACAACACAAAGGAATCAACTGAGCATTTTATTTTAATAAATTTTGGCTATCTGTAGTGCCATCTGCAATACAGTGCAGAATTACTAGACTAGAATTACTAGGTTTATATGAAGCTGTTGAATCATAACACTACCATGCCTGATGGTGCAAGGTTGATTGCAACTTCCTCACTTCACCCATTTTTGGCAGGATTTTAGCAAAGTTTAAAAAAAAGTGGAAAGAAATTTATGATCCTTTATTCCACCTATTTATAGTTCCTTTTGCTACTGACAGAGGAGTAGACTACAGTCCACAAGTTTCTACACCACAAGAGAAGGCGTGGCATAAGTGGAAACAGTGTGAACCACAGTCGATATACAGACAGTTTTGACTGTGTGTATGTATGTAACAAACAAGCAAACAAGCACATAAGCACAATTCTTTACTGTGAGATTGTGTTTGAGGTCACATTCCCTATTTTGAGCAAGAAAATACTGAAGGCTTTTATTTGTACAAAAATGTGAGAAAAAATAATTAAAGGGTGCAGTTGATTCAGCCATGAAATCTAGAATTAGGGCTCAGGAATATGGAAAAAGGGTAGACATCTAGAACTTTAAAGAGTGAAGCTAACACAAAATTTTCAATTTTGAATGCTTTCGTTCCAGCCAAAGAATATTTGAACTTTCAGGAATGGTAAAAAAAAAAAAAAGTATACATGTGGTTGTATAAGATTCACTATTTAGAACATTTTTGCATTTCTGCTGTGCTTGTAAGAGTATCCATGAAATGCCTACATTTTCTTTGGTTTAAATCAAAAGGAATAAGACAACTGCACTATGTTAATTGGTAACTCTATAACATTTTGTTTGCAAATTATAAAACTTTGCAGAAAATGAACTCTTTAAGCTAGGTTAATGACAGCTTGAAATGGTCTTAGGAAAAAATGAATAAACTTGAAAATAAATATTGCAAAAAATTATATAGACTACTAGAAAGAACACACAGAAAAAGAAAGTCCTCAAAAGGTATAGTCAGAAGCTTAGTGTTTGCTCCTCTACCCTGATTCCAGATCTTCTCTTGACAAATCTGAAAACAATGAAATATGGAGCACTTTTCAAGATTAGTTTTCCCTTTTCAGACCTTTGTGAGGATTGTATTTAGCACTTAATAATTTTGGCTATTCAACCTAAACGTTTTAATATTTTCAAGCTATAATCATAAAATCAGGAAAATGAGTGCTTTAAAATACTATATAGTGCATATTGCATTGACTCATAGCTTCTAAGTAACCTGTCAAACAAGTCAGTGTCCTGAATTTCTTAAATGACTTGTCTTTTCTTGATATAGAATTGGGTAACAAAACATTACCTCTTTACATGTCTATATATCTCTATCCAAATTTTAACTGACAACCAACATTTGCAATTTTGTCATAGAAATCTCATGGAATAGCTACAAAATAATGCACTCTAATAAATATATTTGAATGTAGGGCAATAGAATGCCCTAAATACTCTATCTGGTTCTCTGAACATACTTAGCGGCTACTTACAAAATATTCTGTGAACCTAAAACCAAAATAATCTAAACTATTCAGTGATAGGAATATCCAGCTTAGCATCTTTAAATAAATAATCAGGCAAATTTAATAATTCAGCAAAAGCAGGTTTGCTAACTCATCTCAAATATAAAAGTTTTGGGAAGTAGAATTATTAAAAATTATTAAAAACACAATTCCATATGTATATGCAATCTTAAATACTTGCAAAAGATCTCTGATTTCAATGCTAGATGAAATTAAACACATTCTTAAATGCCTTATCTATCTTCACTTTTCAGTCTGTAGTCACTAGCTACTACTGACTATGGAATCGTAATAAAAAAAAAAGTAGACATTACACCAGAGTTTAACTTGATGACAGATCTATTCACAAGCATAAGATTATTGTAAGATCTATAGAATACTAGAATTATTACACAAATACAGCAGCATGGATTAACTCAGGGCATGTATGAAAATAAATGTATACTGATGTACAATTTTAAAAATAAGAGGAATCTAAATTAGATTATTTTATAGAGAAATTCCTGTAGGGATTAAAAAAAAAATACAACACTTGAAAAAATAAAGTCATATTATCTGGTGGATTAATGAAATTCATTAAGCCTACAAACAATTTCCCCATAAATTGAAACAACTTGTAATGCATTTCAAGTGCATTTATACAAGAAGCTTTGTAAGGGACTAATCCTGTGTGATTGCTGCAGGAAAGATATCTGAAGCTCACTATGGAAGCAGAGTTTCAATTTTATACAATAAATTTTTGAAATATTAAGTTCTTTTTGTTATAAATGAATGAAGGAAATACCAAAAATCCAGATCTAGCTTACTTTTTGTCACTCATTTTAGCATTGAAAAATATGAATATTCCTAAGAGATTAAGAGATCCTGTGCTTGGTGTTACAGAGGAGAAAGACTTAGCTATGATCCATACATTAATTTATCCTTTTAAAAATCTATACATTTAAAAAAAATACAGAGTAGCTTTCTCTTGTAATACATATGCTCATTTTAAGAGACAAATATTGAAGCAATTTAATTTGAAACTTGATTGAGACATTTTTAAGGAAAGAAGAGATCTTTAAACCACTAGGTGGAATTAATGTAAATTGATTTATCCAAGGTTATTTGTTTAGATGATAGAGGTAATAGATGGAAGGTCCGGGTCTCACTGAAGTGATGCTCTGAGATGTCGTATCCTGTCATCATGCTCAAAGCAGGTTCACAACAGGGCAGACTCCATTTAGTCAGGGAAAATTCAATTAGGATCATTCTATAGACTTAAGTATCCCAGTGGGGATCAGGATAGGTAATATTCATTGTCTCACAATAATATATGCCAGTGAAAGACATTTTCTTCCCTATTTTGTGATCTTTGAAGTTTATTAATAGGATTTTGGTATCAGGAAAAAAAGAAGTTGCTAATTGCTTATTGTATATGGTATTAATTATATATTAATTTTTAAAAATAAAACATATTCTGAATGTGAGATTAGTTTAAAAATACAACACAATAAACTATGCAAGAAAAAATAAAAATAAGTACCAGTCCTGTACAAAAATATGATTTTGGCACTGTGCAATACAGAAAATCAATATACACAGTTCTGTGAAAATGTAATTTAAAAAATAATAAAGAACAATTAAATAGTTTCTAGAATCAGACAGAATTGCTTTCCTGCAATTGTATACTGTCAATTAAGCTTGCAGTTCAGCACAGATCTGAAAATCACAGCAAGAACTCAGGAAAGCAGTAAAACATCTTAGGAAGATTTTGTAATTTTAAACATAAAATAACCAGTGTTACCAAGGCTAAAATTACAAAATCATGAGAGTGACTGTTTGATCTATCTTTTTGATTTTTAAAGGATACATCTTCTTATCCCTTCACTCTATGCAAGTGTGACAGCTTCCAAAATATAAATGAGCTGGTTCTACTCCTAAAAGCAGAAAATAAAGAGCTTGAAGAACTATCAAAAAAAAAAAAAAAAAAAAGAGGCATGAAATTAATAAATCCTACTTTGACCACATCAAAAAACTTGACTGAGAGTCTGTAGGGCCAATAAGTAACCAACGTAGAGAAAAGAGGAGTTCAGGAGATGGATTTACAATATAAAAACCCAATAAATGCTTTGCGTTTATATTCCCTATGCTTTGGAAGGATTCTGAGAAAGAAACCTTTTTATACAGAACTTATCAGAGGGATTTTCCTGCGAAAGTGTCAGAAGAAACTGGAACAAAAAGTCAAAAAAAAAAATCAGATGAGCTGACACATGATTAAGAGTCCTAGGAGCTCAAGTCTTACATCACAAACCTGATGGAGTTCTTTAAAAGAAGAGCATGGATGTAAGGAGATCTGTAAGTACGATATTATTTATCTGGATTTTCAAAAGATCTAAAAGATGCCAAAGAAATGAAACTGTCATGAATCTTAACCTTCATAAATAGTAAGTTAAAAGATAGATAGCAGAGGATAGAAGAAAATAAATAGTTTCCACAGTGAAGAGTTAGTTACTACAGGTCTACAGAAATAAGAGATGGGGTTGGTTCTGTTCAGTGCATACAGCAATAAAAGCAAAAATAATCTTCCCTTTTAACAGATAAGACTCTATCTGTAAATAGCAGCAAAGACCTTATGAGACTGAATGACTAGGTGACACAATGGCATATGAAATAACTAAATGTAAACAATAAGGACCTCTGAGCAGACTATTTTCACTCAGAATAGGATCCTGGGATTCTAAGAGGTCCATTAAATCATTAGCTGAGCAGTAATTAGCAATGCAAGGAGCAACTTGAATATTAGATTTTTTTTAGGAATCAACCAAAGAACAAAACAGAGAACATCAGTGTGACACTGCATAAACTTTCAGCATGCTCATGCACATCCTGAGTACAGTTCCATATTCTTGTGGTCCCAGGAAGGAATAAGCAGAAGATCACAATGGGCCACAAGGATGGTCAAATATATGGGAAGATCTCTCTATGAGAAACAGTGGCTACAGGGTTGAAAGTCAACTAAGAAGCTAAATGCTAGAATATGAGGTATGAACTGCTAGGTTATGAGGATTTTTTGTTGTTGTTAATCAGTTATTCACTGTAATTTCCAGTGTAAGAAATGAGAGGTTTTGTGGGTGACAGGTCCAAAACAAACAAAAAAAAAGCATTTTTTTTCAAGCAACATGTAAATAAACTGCAGCTTTCTTCATCACAGCATACTTTGAATGCTAATGGATTACATGTGTTTAAAAAGCAGCTGAGCAAATGCACAGAAGAATTATCCATCAAAGATTGAAAGACATCACCTTTGGATTGAAAAGTTCCTGAGTCCCAAGTTTCTGTAGGTTAGGCAATCATCACTAGATGGTTGTTTTCTCCAAAAGTTGTTTGTTTTCCTAAGCATTTAACATTGACCAAGGTCCAAGACAGGATTCATCCATAAAATATTTCATTTGATTTGGCACAGGTGCTATATTTTTAAACATTGTTAACAGATAATTAAAGCAATCTGTAGTAAACTCTGATCAATTTTTGCTTTCACTGTTAGTTTACTAGCTATTAAGCTGTAGTTTAGAGTTTAGACTTGCCTGGACTAGGTACTCCAGGACTAGGTGTTCCATAATTTAGAGTCAAAAAAGTGTTTGTTATCAAATAAATCTACAAAAATAGATTTTGAAGTGGTGCCAGGCAGGGAGGAGAACATGACCGATGAGACTTTCATCTCATCTGCACATCTGCATCTGCACAGGGCACACTGCTATATCACACCATACAGGTCTGTGCAGGCCTGTCAATTATATTTGTCCTGTATCTGCCTCTTCCATGCAACACAAGCACACAGGTATGAACTATAACCCATGCTGAGACCCTCTTTTTATTTTTTTATTTCTTACAGCTCAGAGCTACCTCATCAGTTCTGGGTTTTCTCTTGTCTGTAGAGCCATCTACAGAAACAAAAAATCCTAAATTGCCATGCTAACAATTCTTCTCATTTCTACTTGTCTTGAGCTGAGCTCCTTAAGCCCCATCTACCATTTGACCTGGAAAAGATTTAAAAGGGAGAGCAAAAAATAGTACTTTCCTGAAAGAGGGCAAGCATAGTCAATTTCTGAACTCTATAACACAGCTTCAGGCAGATATACAGAGATGTTAGTGGCAGCAAGCAGTGCTTTGGCATACAGTTCATTGTCAACACTAACTCTCTGTTCCCAGATATACTTTAATATACATTACAGCTATAGAAAAGGAGAGTATAAGAGAAATAATTCTGTACTTCTGTCATATGCAAGTTTATATTTCAGTTGAAAAAAAGAACAACTATAAAGAATAATCTCTAAACACTTAACTGCTTGCCTAACCATTAACAGACCCCTTTTCTTTTAAGTACTACATTGTAGCAGTAGCTATTGGTGAGATCTGGGATATAAGTTCAGGAAAAAAGTGGAGCTAGAACGAGAGAAATCTCATCTGTATATCTGTGTTTAATGTCAAGAAGGATCTGGGGGAAAGGAAAAAAAGCTAAAAAGATTTGAATTAGAAGAATCTTAAATGAAGAAAAAACTTTTATACTTACTGTAGCACAGAAAGAAGCCATAAGAACAAAAAATAACTCAAATCTGATATATCAAATACAATGGGATAGCAAGAGAAAGCGGGAAATCACAGAGACATGTAGACAGGAGGCCAGGATAGACCTGGTAGAAAAGATGCAAAAGAGCAAGGTCAGGAATTAGAATTTTGTGATATTTTATGTGGTTAACTTCACTCAAAGTTTTTAGGTAGGTTTCAGGTTAATAACTCTAGTAGAAGCAAAAGACTTATTTTAACCAAATTAAACAATTAACTTTCTAAAATGACATATGTATGAACTTGGAAAATATGCATCTGTAAATATAATACTCTGATTATTTTTCAAAAAGTAATTTAATACCTATGGTCTTACTTTAGACTTCCTTTCAAAGTCATGCATTTCAAACATACATTCATACATACATTTCAAAACATACATATCAATTTGTCAGTTTAGATGCTATCAAAGTGTATTTAAAAAAGCAGATTAAGTAAGTGCTCTGGTAGGACTCTGCATTTTTATAAAGGTATATTGCTTTCTATATACAGGTTTCATTCATGGATGTTGGGTCAAGAAAATGTATTGAAAGAGAAGAAAGATAGAGCAGACGTATTTTGTTTCTTTCAGTCTTTTGGATCCTCTGTCTGCATGGCAGACTTCAGCAGATAAAGAGAATATTCCTTGTCCATTGCATTTTAATTACCTGTGATTTGAGAATTAATTATCATCAGGAGAACCTGCAGCCCTCCAGCACTACATCCATACTTGCTCAACTCACAGCTTGCAACTTTCCTGATTTCTTGTCCTCTGCTTTCATTCTGGGATTTCACATTCTAATTTTATTATATATACCTCTTTTCTTAGCACTGCCAGCACTTCCATAAGCAAAGATCTTAATTCAAGTATCCAGTACACAGACAACTGCTCTTCCTTGTTCTCTCTGAAATATCTAATAAAAATATCTAATCAATAAGTGGGACCTCTTCCTGAGCTGGAACTAAACATTATCACAAAATCTGATTCTGTGAACATTTAAGATATATATAAGCAAAAACACAATAGCTTTCAAATACTTGCATAGAAAAATGTGTGTACGTGTATGCATTTACATTTATTTGCCATGTACAGTCGGTGTACGCATAATAAAAATTCCATATTTTATATAGGCACTTCCTATAGTTTGTCCTTTGTTCCTGCAAAGTTAGTGGCTTTTGGAAGTTACACTGATGTGAAATTTATCTACATAGTAGTGCATCATAGGCAAAAGTTTTCATATTCTGAAAAGGGTGGGAAAAGCACAATTTGGAGATGCAAAAAAACAAATCACTAAAAATAAGCTGTTGCAGAGAGTCAATATAAATAGTTAGAAATGTAGTCGTCTCAGTAGGAAATCAGTAGAAACAGTGAATTAGATGATTAAAATTGATAATTGATAGAAAGAATGAATAAAATGAGACAAAATAATGAATAGTTTAAAAAAGGCACAGCTCTATAGTTTTTTCCTAACACAAGAGCAAAGAGATATTAAATGAAACTAAGAAACAATAAAATTATTTTTGAAGATGAGAAATTTGAAGATGATAAATAATTTTATATTACCTTGGAACACTGTTAGCTGATAAAATACCTTCATATGTCAGGAGCTTCATATACATCAGAAACTTCAAAATACAGAAACATTTTTATGAATGATGGAATAACAATAAAATGATTTATAACTTCAAGTAAAAATGAAAATAACGGATAGGACCACTGGTCAGCTGCTTAAAATGATTAAACACACTACCTACTATATGTCCAAGATCACCTTGCTCGACAAGTACATGAGAAGATGGGAAGGTGTGTACTGTTTTCCCTCCCTTGCAGGAGCCCGTGAGACCTTTTTTCCCTTCTGCTTTCATGACTTTTATAGAAGCAAGGGAAAAGAAAATGTGGAACACACACACATATTTCTGAAAAAATTGAAATTAAGCAAGGTTGAGGATGTGCGGAATGCACAATTCAATGGATTTGAGTTGTGTTTACCTGTACTTAATCCTTATGTGTCTGGTATATGTAGGACTATTTCCACACTCTTCTAAAATAGACATCTAATTGCATGATTTCTTCTTATGGTACAGGATGGATTTGATGAGCTCACTGATTTTAATAACCAAAGTAGTGTCTCCCATGACTATGGTGAAATGTGAAAATCTCCCCATTGATATTGTGTTAATTTTTACTATATGTCAGACAAGCTGAATATTGATGTCTTATTTTGGCAGAAAAAAAAAGAGAGGGAGACAGACAGACAGACAGAGAAAGACTAGGTGTTACATGAACCAATATATTAACTGATAAGCACAGTCCATATTTTTTGTTTGACATCTTAAGTGTATGACTGTCCTATTTGACGGTACCTCTGACAAATTATTGTCCCTCTATTTAAAATAAGTTGGAAACAACAAGGACATTTAATTCAAATTCAGTTTAGAGGTTCAGATCTCAAAACATCACATTCCCACAAGTTTCATGAACACAGGTAGATGAAGAAAAAAGATAAAAATCCAAATTAGTATCCAAACTCTGAGCTGGAACATTTTATTTGACACCATGAAACCTATTTCAGATGAAACTATGAAAAACTAGGGTTTAAACCACTATTGCTTGAATAAATAGTGTATATGCTATAAGTCACTCTACATGTGATATAAATATTATCAGTATTATTAGCATTATGACAGTTTCCACCTACTCTTTCTACTAGTTTCCTTCTACTCCCAAACAAAGCAGTATTATTCATCACTTTCTTAATTACAAATATCAATGTGAAACTGAGAATAAAGAAGTGAAGTTTTATTTTTAGCAGGAACTCTGGGTGCAATTTTTTTTGGTGAATAAACAACATGTTATTTGATTAATAAATAATAATATTTTGTTAACATTTTTCTTGCTCACTTAGAAAAATTGCCTCCTCTAACATTATTTTATTGGGTATTTCTTTAATCATCAATCATTCTCCAGAAGTGCTACTCCAGGGAGATTTTCTGAAATGTGCTTCAAATTAAAGACAAATACAGCAGCTATCACTTGTGGAATCAGATTTTTTTTTGGCAATTTCTTCTGTTTGATGGTATCTTAACGCTTTTTTTTTTTCATGTCATTCTGCTGCTAAACACTTACAGCATTTCTCACATTATGAACACCTTAAGTACAGGAGTTATTTTATAAAGACACCGTGTCTTGCCCAAAAAAGATAATGTTGCATGTGCATGTTGCAAACAGATTTTTCAAATAACATGCATGTTGCAAGCAGCTTTATTAAAAAAATATGAAGTAACTTTTCTGAATACAGTGTTGATCTTCTTCAAGTTTACTATGATCTCCCCCTTCCTTATGGAGACTTACTCCCCAAGTTATGGAGACGTACTCTCCCAGTAAGTCTCCATAAATATCCCACAATCCAGTTATTGAATAAAGGAGAAACTTCACTACAAACAAAAACACAATGAACATAGCATGTGTATTATAAGCAGTTTATATATTTTTTAATTTATTTTTACTGTAAAAAGTACAAATATCAGTAGTTTCTTGCTATTGAAGAAAGTAAATTGAGGCAGACTTTCAAAAGTATTAATACTCTTATATTACCTGTTTATTTCAAGCTGCAGCAATATTCTAAGAAAACTGCTTCAGTTCCTCTCTAAAATCATCCTTACCGCCACAGCACAGAGTTTCAGGAAGGCTAATTTACTTTTTCTCACTAGAGTGTACACTCTCACTAGAGTGCAGGCATATCTTTACTTTTCTGAAGTTTTGAACAAGAATTTGCAGTGATATAACATGTTCACATTAGTGTATTGAAAATAACAGTCAAGACTAAAACCAACATTATGTGCATACATGTGTACACACCGAACTTCTGAACTTCTGAAGAACTTCAGAAGACCCACATGGTCAAGTTCCAGCTGCTCCAGCTAGAAAGAGAGGCACTTTGGGTGCCCAACTCAAATGCTTCTATGTAAATGCACGCAGCATGGGGAATAAATAAGGGGAACTGGAGATACGTGTGCGATTGCAGGGCCATGATGTTATTGCAATTACTGAGACATGGTTGGAGAGCTGTCATGACTGGAACGTAGCCATGGATCGCTTTAGGCATTTTTTAGGCCAGGAAGGTGCGATGGCGGCGTTGCTCTTTACATGAGAGAGCAACTGACATGTATGGAGCTCAGCGTAGGGGAGGACAAAACAAGGGTCGAGAGCCTGTGGATGAGGATTAAAGGACAGGCCAACAGGGGTGACACTGTTGTGGGAGTTTACTACAGGCCTCCTGATCAGGGAGAGGAAGAGGAAGAGGTCTTCTACAGACAGCTGCAAGAAGCCTCACGATCCCAGGTCCTGGTCCTTATGGGGGACTTCAACCACCCTGATATCTGCTGGGATAATCACACAGCTAGGAACAGGCAGTCCAGGAGGTTCCTGCAGAACTTCTTGATGCAGGTGGTTGATGAGCCAACAAAGGGAGGCGTGCTGCTAGATCTGATACTAACAAACAGAGATGGTCTAATGGGAAATGTGAAGGTTGGGGGCAGTCTTGGCTGCAGTGACCATGAGATGATGGAATTCATGATTCTGTGAGGTGGAAGCTGGACAAGAAGCAGGATTGCAACCCTGGAGTTAAGAAAGCTAACTTTGACCTTTCAGGATGCTCCTTGAAGGAATCCCCTGGGCAAGGGTCCTAGAAAGAAAGGGGGTCCAGGAGAGTTGACTATTATTCAAGCACCACTTTCTCCAAGCTCAGGATCAGTGCATTCCTATGAGAAAGAAGTCGAGCAAGGTGGGCAGGAGACCTAGATGGATGACCAAGGAGCTATTGGGTAAACTTAATGAGAAAAAGAGCATGTACATAATGTGGAAAAAGGAAGGAAAAAGGAAGAGGAAGACTAGCAAAAATGTTAGTTAGCTGCTGAATGGGGAGGCTGCCTTGGTGATGGAGGATGCTGAAAGGCCGAGTTACTAAATGCCGCCTTTGCCTCAGTCTTTACTGCTAAGGCCGGTCCCCATGTACTGAGCCTGGAGACAAGAGGGAGAACCAAGAGACAGGGGGACTGTCTGCTAGTTGAGGAGGACTGGGATTTGGTTAGGGTTAGGCTTGAGCGTGTCCAAAGAAGGGCCTCGAAGCTGGTGAAGGGGCTGAAGCACAGATCTTATGAGGAACAGCTGAGGAAGCTGAGATTATTTAGTCTGGGGAAGACAACATTCAGGAGAGACCTTATCTCTCTCTACAGGAACCTGAAAGGAAGTGGTAGTGAGGGTCAATCTCTTCTCCAGGTTAACTACCAAAAATAAGACAAGAAGAAATGGCCTCAAGTTGTGCCAGTCGATGCCCAGTTTAGATATTAGGAAAAATTTCAACATGGAAAGAGTAGTCAAGAATTGGAACAGGTTGCCACTGCTGAAGTGGTGGAATCACTATACCTGGAAGTGTTCAAGAAATGTGTAGTTGAGGCACTTAGTGATATGGTTTAGTAGGCATAGTGGTGATGGGTTTCCAGTTAGGACTTGATGATCTTAAAGGTATTTTTCAGCCATAATGATTCAGTAGGAAGAGAAGGCTTGCATTAGACGTGCTTTTCCTTACAGGAAAATGTTTTGCTAAAGGACTTTTTGTTTGTTTTCTGAAGTTTTGAAAGCAGCAACAATGAGAAAATAAATAAGGAAATTTAAGAAAACTACATAAGCACAAGTGCATTAGAAAGTTTGTTTCTGCTACTATTTATATTCTATCCATTAAAAAAATCACTTTAGAATATAATGACACTTACAGTGATGAATTCCAGTAATATTTCTTCAAAGAGTATAAATATTCACCAATAACATGTCATAATTTGATATATTTGAGAGTATCGGAATAATTGTTTGCTTGTATAGCACATTGAAAACTTGGATTGTAGAACCACTGTGACCAATAACTAGCTGGGAGCAATATTATTTTGTACCTAATTCTCAAAGAAAGGCTGCTGAATTCAGTTATTAATTGGACGCAGAAAAATTGCTGCTTTCCTCTTTAACATTTTTCGTAGTAGATATTCAAAGATGGTGACAGATAAGGACTAAAGATATGAACTACTTTCTTATTTCTATGGATTGTAGATCATATTACAGAAGCTCCTTATATGGTAGCAACTGTACAGGAGATATTGCTAGTTAGTGTTTTTAAAAACAAGAGTAAACCACAAGACAAAGTTTTGCAAGTAGAGAAGAACTGAAGGGTAGGAGGAAAGCAGAACCAAAGTATTTCTACCTCTCTGTTGTGCAGGTTGCCTTCTTTGCTGTTCAGTGAGAAAAATAGGACAAAACACCACACTGTTCCTGATGATGCCAGCTACTTCCTGGCAGCACAAGAGTGAGTTACTAAGCACTAAGAATGGGAAAAGAAAGCACTACCGTGTTATTTTAAAGTAAAATCTCAGATTAGTGCCAGACAAAGTATGCCCATGCATTTGTTCTTCTGCCTCCCTCCTGAGTTCATTAAAGCAACCAGAACACAAGCAAAGAATAAAAAGTAAATGTAATTAATATTAACAATCCCTGCTATTGATGCTGTTTATAACTCATCCTTCATTCCTATTATGTGCCATGTCATATTTATATCTAGAGTTATGGGAGAGTTTTTTTCCTTATGTTTACACAGTAAACATAACCCAGTAAAAGGGAGAGAAAGGAAATTTTAATGCAATTTTTTAAGATAAAAAAGTTGATAGAAAAGGGAGAAAACTCACAAATCATCCATCCAAATTCTTCCACTTATTATTCCTCACCATACACGTTTCCAAATATAAAACATATGCATTTATCTTTTTCTGTTGCTCCTACTTCTGTACTTACTACTGCTTGAATTAATAGAGATATAGTAATAATATAAATTAATCTGAAACTTTGATGTTGTGAAAGGAAAATGACGAAAAAGTGTGGATCCCTTTTAGAAAGAGAAGACAGCTAAATGGAGGACTGATGGCTACAAAATGGTCCTCTATGGTTGTGTAAACTGCAGCATCTACACAGACTATAGAGCACTTTTCTTTGGAGTGCGTAAATGAACTGTAATGTCCTTTCTAGGAACTTTTAGATTAGCAGTCTTCCTAAATTATAGAAGCTTCCTTCATTACCTTGACTCTCAACAGGACACCTTTGCTTTAGGATAGAAGAGTAATCTGGCAAGTTTGCCTGAGAAAACACCTTTCTTTCTTTGAAGACGAGTTACAGGATAGTGCCATACTAATATCAGCCCAAAAGAATGCTTTCTACCACATCAGAAGCAGAAATGAATTCTAATTCTCAAAGTCATTTATGGTCGGAGATATTACTATGTAATTTTGACACCTTTTAACCTGTCTTTAAGAGTTTTCTGTTATAATCCATAGAATCTTCACTATTTCATAACCATATATAGTCTATGAATTCTTTAAATTCTTTTTTTCTATATATTTAATTTAACTTTGTTTGGCAACTAGTATTAGAAATGATGATATTCTATAGAAAATTTTGATTAAAGAAATACAGCTCCAAGCTTAACTTTTATATCACTATTTCAGTTTGTAAATCTGACAATTGGAAACACTCTTTTTTTTTTTTTCTGACAGACAAACTTGATATGATATTTACTTTAACATAATTTGCCTTGAACTCACTTGTGCCATTCTCATAAAGTATATCCATACTATATAAAAGAAAAAAGCAGGAGAATGAATATCATATAGTATCATCTTGAACAAATTAAAATTACAAAAAAAAATTTAGAAATATTCTGATAATATTTTCACACCTCAGAAAGATCTTGTATTAGAGGTTCTGGGCTATATCCATATGTAAACAGAGGAACTACAGAGGTAAAAAAAGCTACACTTCTTGTTTTATTTTTTTTTCAGTTTTGAATTCTCTAGTTAGTAATACTGGATTTTCTTTCTTTCCCCTCCCTGCACTCATCCCTCCCTTTCATCTCCTTCAACTAGACACAGGCTGCCTGATCAAAACAAATTACAGGACAGCCTTATAAATTAGTTACAGTAGACTAATGTCTAACAGTGACATGTCTGTTTTGCCATGGTGATGCTCATCCTCTAGAGGTAATGTCACCTAGGTTGTCAGACAAGCAACAGCATTTTCATAAATAATCCATGTGATGCTAATACAGGATGATTTATGATGCCTTATAAAAAGTTTAGTTGAGTTTGGTTGATTTTCTCTCAAGATATTGTATAGCTATCACTGTGACCTGATCTGGCTTGTCTATGTCTGATTTCCAAGAAGGCTACTCTAAAATATTGGTGTGCAACATGAGGTCACTATTTTACCTAGACATTGCAAAATTGGTAAGACATAGAAGGCTATAATAGTCTGTATGCAACTCTAGTTTGATCAAAAATTCACAAATGTATTAAAATAGTTTTAGAGCTAAAAGTTCTGTCTAACATTTTTCAAACATGGACTTAGTGGGTGAAAACTAAGAAAACAAATGTAATTGAATCTCTTCTTTTGATTATCATGTCTTAATACATTTTGCATGCCCCAGTTCACATGATACTGAGCTGTCATTCAGTGGCACAACTCACCTTCATCCTTCTGGCCAACCAGATCATGGCTCAGCTGGCCACAATTTTACCTTTCAAAAATGCAGATATCCCAGTTGATAGTTAAACAGCAGGTACAACAAAAAAAAGGCAAACAAACAAGCAAAAAACCACACTTTTGTTATTATCCTTATAAGCTTATATATTTTATTTGTAGAATAACACCAACTTTTCAACTAATAAGGCCAAAAGTGCAAATACACACTTATAATCTAAACAAGTCCCAAATTGCAGACAGATGCTCATTCTAACACCTGAAATCTCTGAGGATATTTCCCCGGCAGAAATGTTGAACTTGAGACCACTACCAAACAAACCATGTCATGCATGTCTGGGCAGCCCTGTGAAAGCAATGTGATTCCTACTCTGAAAAGAATATCAATAAAAAAATTCTGCAACACTTTTATGGGGAGGTATGAAATGGGGGTTACACACAATACTATGTAAACTAATGTAAAGCAATTCACTAGCTCTTCAAAAACCATGATATATTTTCTTGAGGATCAGATGCATGTACATAAGAAAGGAGTAAGGAAAAAACTGCAGGAAAACAGGAGATTCATGATGGAATGCTCTGCTTTGAAGGATGAAATGAGCCATGTTTACCAAAAAGATAAGAACTAGGAATGAAAATGTGATCTCATTGGTCAGATTTCCTATATTCTCTACATTTTTTTACAATTCAGTTTATGTTGCAAATACGCTAATACTCAATTATAGAAATCAATGGATTTAAAAAAAAAACTGCAAGAGCTCCAGTAACTATGGCATCTTCTTCCCATTCTGATCAAAAGCAATATAATGCCAAAATAAGACAACAATTCAGATCATGCTATAGAATAACATCCAGAGATGAAAAGATCAACACAACTCTATTTCATAAGAGCAGAAACAGAATTTTAATATTGCAGTCTCTGGACTCTTCTGGACGTTCAGCTTTTTATTTTGGTGGCTTCTTCGCTTGTGGAAACATTGATTGTTAGTAAATACCAGGGACATGTTATGTAATTGCAAGTGTTCCTTAAAATATCACTCTCAGCAGTAATCTGGCGGTTTGAAAAGCATTCCTAGGGAAATGAAACCTTTTTGCCCTCTGTGTGCACCAGGCTCTAGTTCTTTTACATTGCCATTCACAGTTGTAGACCTGTGCTCCTCTAAGGGATTTTCAGATACCAACTATAAGAGACTCTAAATGATTTTTTTGTAAACTACTGTTTTACAAAAAATGCTTTTCTGTTGAACTCACAGTTTGGTACAGCCTGTACCAAATAAATCCCAGACAGATACTTGTGATTTATGACACTTCAGCAAGCACATTGCCATAGTTCTTTATTCTTAAGAGTTTTATTAATATGTAAACATCATGAAACCAAAATTTTAGTTTTAATTGCTTTATGCAGTAAGCAAGCACATCTGTAAAACAGTAAGTGCCCTCTCTGTTCCAGCATGGTTATCTCAATATCATAAAGGAAGACAACAGCCCCATGAATATCCCTTTTTATGAGGTTTTCAGATGAAATCCACTCTTAGGACAGCAAGAATAGAAATGCTTTACAGCCTGAAAATATCTCATCTTTATGTAAGTTGTCCTGAGTGCAATGACAGGCCTTCACAGCCCTCACTAGACCCCCTGGGGCCTTCACCTGCTCCCAGTTCATGGTCCAGGGGTTCCAACTGAGCCTTCAGTCCTGAGCTTTGTTGTAGAAGTACCTCCATAGCTCAGTCATGTTCATGCCTATGTCTGGTCATAAACCCCATCAGTTCAAACTCTGACCCAGGACTAACTTGGGGTAGTCTATACTCTTGGTTACCATCAGCTTGACCTGCACTGCTACTTGACAGGATGGTGGGGAGGGCCCTGGCAAATGAGGCCCTGCTCCAGTCCTCAGGGAGCTGTCAGCCTTCATTTCTCCCTTATACGGAGATACTCAGTTCAGTGGATAGCTCTGATTATTTACAGAAGCTGATGTTTAACAGTCATCAGTGCAAACCTTATAGTAGAACTTCTTTTAAATTAGTTGAAAAAATATTTTTTTGAGCTCAACATGACTTTTTCCTTTGCTGTCAACAGTGGCTATAGACATGAAGTAATAACAGTTTCCAAACCTTTTCCCACTACTGCAGAATCTCCAGTTCCTTTTGCTAAATCTTCCAACTAATCACATTTGTGACCACTACCTGTTGATTGGAAATGTCATTGGCAGGCCAAGCAATCTGAAGGTAATTTCTTTGATCTGGTGCTCAAAACATGCCCTACCTGCATCAGAGCTTCATGTTTGTTATTTATCTCTTTTCTCAGTCATGAAGTAAAAGAACAACATGAGAATGAAAATCAATACATAGAAACTACCTTTAAGAGAAATGCAGTTTTTGTTTCCATTTTTTCTCTCAACATGCAGACAAAAAGTATTACTTTCCTTCAAAACAGGTTCTGATGCCCCCTGGTTAAATTGCCAATGCACAGACATTCTATGTGTACTTTTCCTTGGTTTGTCCCTTATTTCTTTGCTTTGCTCATTCACAGCTAAGCACTGAAGGCTCTGTGTCATCTGAACTATTGCTTGACAACGGGCAGAGATAATTCTACAGAACACTTTTCTCTCAATACATGCCAAGAGCCATCAGAAAATTCCAGTTCCTCCTGCTGCTTGTTATTCTATTCTCTTTGATATTGCCAGAGCAATATTCTTGTACACAGTAACTTTACTCTGGATGGATGGAGAGTAGTTGATGTTGTCTACCTTGACTTCAGCAAGGCTTTCAACACCATCTTCCATAACACCTTCATAGGAAAGCTTAGGAAGTGTGGGTGAGATGAGTGGACAGTGGGGTGGATCAAGAACTGGCTGGATGGCAGAGCTCAAAGGGTTGTGATAAAGGGTGTAGAGTCTAGTTGGAAGTCTGTGGCCAGTGGTATCCCTCAGGGGTCCGTACTGGGCCCATTGCTGTTCAACTTACTCCTCAATGATTTGGATGCGGGCACAGAGTGCACCCTCAGCAAGTTTGCAGATGATACAAAACTGGGTGGAGTGGCTGACACTCCAGTTGTGCCCTCTGGAGGGACCTGGACAGGTTGGAGAATCGGGAAGAGAAGAATCTCATGAGATTCAACAAAGACAAGTGCCTTTGTTGCACTTGCAACACCTGCAAGTGTTGCACTTGGGGAGGAATAAGTCAAGAGGTGGACAACCATGAGCTAGCAATATGCCCTTGTGGCCAAGAAAGCCAATGGAATCCTGGCCTGCATTAGGAGGAGTCAAGGAACATGCTGCTCCCCTCTACTCAGCTCTGTTGAGGCCGCACCTAGAGTGTTTTGTGCAGTTCTGGACTCCCCAGTACAAGAGAGATGTCGAACTTCTAGAGAGGGTCCAATGTAGAGCTACAAAGATGATAAAGGACTGTAGTATCTATCTTATGAGGAAAGACTAAATAATCTAGGCCTGTTTAGTCTAGAGAATACTGAGAGGGGATCTTACCAACATGTACAAATATCTGAGGGGAGAATGTAAAGAAGATGGGTCCAAACTCTTCTTGGTCCAGCAATAGGACAAGGGGTAATGGATGCAAACTGAAACACAGGAAGTTCCGTCTCCATGCGAGGAAGAACTTCTTTCCTGTGAGGATGACAGAGCCCTGGAACAGGCTGCCCAGAGAGTCTCCTTCTTTGAATATCTTCAAAACTCCCCTGGATGCTACCTTGTGCAATGTGATCTAGGTGTCCCTGCTTGAGCAGGGGGATTGGACTAAATGATCACTAGAGGTCCCTTCTAACCTCAATCATTCTGTGATTCTGTTAATTTGTAAGATCCCAAGATCATCAAAACAATTGTATGTTGTGCCACTATGTCCAGCAGTTCATTCGTTCACTGAGAGGAGTTCAGAGACTCAGGTAACCTTGCACTCTTGTTAAATGATCAGTGAGTTTCTGTGGCTGTTCACACAAATCCTGCCCAGATGCTGGGCCTAGCACACAGTTCTTGCCAAAGCCGGGTGTCTGCTGGGAGCAACACTATTAGGCTAAAGCAAGAGCAACACATATGCCAGATACTTGAGGACAGAAATAATAATGAGGTCTGCTATCTTTGCGGATTTCTAAGCAACTGCTTGCTAACACCTGCTAAGACCAAGACTTTTCAAAATTAAGTAAATTCTTACCCATATCACCAATATCAATTGTATAGTACAGTCTTCAGAGGTGGAATGTAAAAACAGATCAGCTTACCTACCCAAAAAATATTTGGGGCAGATCTACCAGCAGTTGGATCACTGAGGCTCTCATGGTGGAGCAGCTCAGGAGATGCCCTCATCACAGCAGAGGAAAAAAGGATGAGCACTATTACCATAGGTTAGGCAACTATTTTGCTTGTGCGCATACACATGCAAACTAGTAAATTAAGTAAGCAGAGAATTAAAAATTTAGGCTAGTCTATAGAGAAGGGATCAACCTCGTGTTTGTTTTTATTTTTAATCCTAATACAGAAAGTTTGTTTCACAGATTGCACTGTGAATTTGAGAGATCACAAGAAACTGGCAAATTCCTCTCTGATAAAAGTGGATTTTTCATTGGGAATTAGCTAGTACCAGTTTCCTTTCAGAAACAAACAAAAAAAATTGTAGAAAAATTGCACATGAGAACATCACTACAATACATTTATTTTCTCCCTAGACTTCTAATATGTCCATTCTGAAAAATAAATAAATATATAAATAAATAAAAATAGCATACCAAAGCAACAACTGAATACTATAAAGATATAGGTATACCTTTGTATCTTTATTCTACCTAATTTTATTCTAGATTGTATCTAGATTCTAGATCTAGATTCTAGACTGTAGATCATATCTACATAGATACAAAGGTAGAGATACAAAGGAATGATGTCTACATCATTCATTATGCTGCATATACCAGCAAGCAGAATCCATAAGCTCTGTCTCCCAAAACCAAAACATTAGCCAAATTCCAGAGCACAGATCCAGGGGTTGTTGATGACATAGTTTACAATACACACTGTATGAATACTAAAGAACTAATGATATATTCAAAGATTAGGTTAAAAAGATATCTTCATAGGTAGAAAGAAGCTAAAAAGGATTTTTCTGCATGGGACTTGTATGGCATAGTCTGAGACTGCCTCGATGTTCTCTTTTCCATAGTTGGCAGACTTCTGGATGTATTGTTTAAAGTATATCCAGAGGCACACAAATTATCCAAGCAGTTCATGTCTTGGGAGAATGCAATCAAGGTAAAGCTTACCCAGAAAGAGAGAAATGGCCTTCTTTTACAGGAAATTCTACTTCAGTAAATTTCACTGCAGTTCACAAGTTCATTCAAGTTCATTGTCAACAAGTTGACAAATTGACAAGTTCATTATGAGGAAAGGCTGAGAGAGCTGGGTCTGTTCATCCTGGAGAAGAGGAGGCTGAGAGGGGACCTCATCAGTGTGTATAAGTATCTCAAGGGAGGCAGTGAGGAGGATGGGGCTGGCCTCTTTTTAGTGGTGGCCACTGACAGAACAAGAGGAAATGGCCACAAGCTTAAACATCAAAATTTCCACAGGGACTTAAGGAAAAATTTCTTGACATTCAGGGTGACAGAGCACTGGAACAGGCTGTCCACAGAGGTTGTGGAGTCTCCTTCTCTGGAGATCTTCAAGACCCGCTTGGATGCAGTCCTGTGCCATGTGCTCTAGGCGGCCCTGCGTGTGCAGTGGGTTGGACTAGATGACCTCTAGAGGTCCCTTCCAACCTTAGGCATTCTATGATTCTATGATTCTGTATGCAAAATGGCAGATCATCTACAGCAAGGAAGAGATAGGATAGTAGTGATCATCTAACAAAGACAGTGGGCTCTCATGAAACTATGAAGTTTGGGGAAAGATACTAAAGAAACTCAAATCAGGGCAAACTCTTTTTCTCCTTACTGCTCTGTTTAATCCTCTCCTTCCATTTCCAGTTTGAATCTGCAAGATAATATCAATGAGAAAATTTTGATGAGCAAGTACTTCTCAATATGAGTATAGACTGCAGATTCATATTCTGAATGAAAGTAGGCAAGAACCCATATTGTAATAGGAAGTACAATGGCGAGATAAATAGCAAAGATTATTTACCTCTATAGTGATTAAGTGGCGAGGAAAAACAACATAAAAATGTGATATTTCCTAAAACAAGATCCTTTTCCAAACACGGAGGGTTTTTTACTATTATTATTATGGCTATATCAGCCATATAATAATTTTAAAACTTTTGTATTAGACTGTCCCTTTTGGTAAGAAATCAAAATTTAAAGCCTGTTTAAAGCTATATTTATTAGTAAGTTCCTGGGAGAAATAAATCTAAAACATATTTGAAAGGAGTTTGATAAATGTAATAAAAATAATAAATACTACTTTTTCCTAAAAGACTCATTAACTAATCAGGTGCCTCCACTGAATATGGATATGACTGCATAAAATTACTCCAGGCAATTATTATTGTCATATGAGAAAACAAACAACAGAAACCTAATTTCAGTCATCTGTGAGCCAGCAGTTGCTTCAATTATGAAATTTTCTGTATTCAGGAGTGAAGATAACCTCAGAACATTCTATATATAGATAAATATAGTATCTCAGTCTCCCATGCACTGTTTTTGTTCATCCCTGCACAAACACAGTTAAACCTCCACTAAAAAGTAGTCACTTGTCTTGTTATGTTCATTTTGCATTACAGATGCATTACAGCTCTTAGACTTCACTAATGAGTCATAATGGTCATCCACATATTACATTCTAGGCTGAGCTTTGTTAAGACTAAATAATAGATTGAAAAATACAATTATTGCTTACCTACAGAATTCTGTTGTTTGGGAGGTAAAGCACATATATCAGAAAATCTGTTTTTGTTTTTTGTTCTTTTTTTTTTTTCCCCAGGCCTATTCAATAAATGAGCGTTACACTAAGATTCTTACACAGAGTATCTTTGAAATGGGTTTTGTATTGATTTTTGTAACTACCCTGTTAGATGACGTTATCCCTTAGTGTGTCATGTTTAGACGGGTCCGCCTGGAGGAGTCTGCTGAGATGATAACTGTCATTTGGAAGGACAGAAAAGCAATCATAGCTTTTTCATTACTTATTTTTTCCCTCTGCAAGTGTGGGATCATTTGACATATTATGGCTTCTGTGATTTAAACTGGATTCGAAAATTAAGTGCTAGAATATCAAGCTGGAGGTTTATAAAAATAAGCTTCATGTCAAAGTAACCACATGCCCTGTAGGTCATAACCATGATCCAGCAGAAGTAACAGTCTTTGGAGAAAAAAAATAGACAGGGAGAACAAGAAAAAAGAAAGATGTTTTATAAATTTTATAAGAATCCAATATTATTGAAGTAATTGTAAAATGCAAAATGAAAAATAGAGCAGAAATAGCAACAGAAAAAGAATCTCTTCATTTTCAAATCTAAAACATAAGATTGTGAAAATATCACAAATTCGTTAAAAAGCTCAGTAAACCGATGCTAGATGAAGATTAGGGTAGAAAAAGACGGAAAATCACTTGTTTTAGCAGTCTTGAAAAAAACTTGTTGCCTTTACCTGAAAAAATAATAAATAAAAGGATAATAATAATAATAAAAAAAACCTAACTGAAAATTTCTAAAGCTTTTTTGAGTATGAACAAGTTTCAGGAAACACTAAGATGAGTTTTAAATCAATTCAAGTTCATTTTAAAACAAATCTAAATCACTATATTCTTACTGACAGAAAATAAAGAATATGGCAGTGTTACACTGTTTTGATACAGCACAAGGAAACAGGCATTGAGCCTGAGGTTTTTGCAATTTTTTTAATTTTTATTTTTTAACATAAGTAAAATAATCATATTCTAGATACACCCTCATATATGTACTCTTAATTTAGCATATTTTTAAGAACAAGGCACAATGTCATTATATGAGCTCCTCTTCTCCTTTACATTTAACATTAATAATGTATGGACTGCTCTTGTATGTTAAGGATGAGCCCTTAAACAATATTTTTTTTCTTTTTTTTTTGTTCAAAATCAACTTTCAGTCAGATCATATGCCCCTTATATGAAACACATTTTTACAATTCTTAGTTAGGTTCAGGTACCCGCTATAGGGGAGAACCTGATAGATTTGAACAACTTTAGGCAGAGGACTCCAGGCTACCCACACATGATGTGCAGGTTTTAACCGTGAGGTTAAATCCTTCTATTAAGTTTTCATATGCTCTATCTATCTAATCTATTTTTCTAAAAAAATAATTATTATTCTCTTTCATGATTCCAGGGTAAATAAAGATACTGGATTCTAGAGAGAGAGAGAGAGAGAGAGAGAGAGGATGCCAGGTGTACTCTTACGCTCAGGCATTTAGTTTTCAGCAGCTCCCGTGTTAAAAGGCAATTTGGATTTCATACTGCAAAGCTTAAACTGGCGCACCAACTTTGGGGACCAAAAATCACTAATTTAAATCTTAAATACTATCATCAGAGATAAAATTCTCAACAAGTTAACATTATGACTAGTAAAATATACAAAACCACTCTACCCTTCCACTTTCCCACAGTAAACTAACAGAATGACTGAACTCAAAAGGTTGAGAAATAGCACATTCATTCGTTTTGAAAGAGATATCGGTATTTTCTTCCCAATCTCCTAAACCCCCAAATTGATGAAAATAAAAAAGTATTCACTTAGTCTTCATTTACCTTAAAATGTTGCACAGTGGATTTATAGTGTTGCAAATAAAATTAATTAGTATGTGTCATTTCACATATAGGTCTGATGATAAGTAATGCTTCTGTCAGGTTCCTACATGAAAATTTATCTTATACTTTACTAGAAAAATTGACTGTATGATTGTAAATAAAATCAATTATTTTTAGAATATATTCAGAAGTCCTCTACTTACTTGATGTTGAGTAAACAGCTCAGCCACTCCTGAATAAAAACATTTGTGCTTTGACACTGGATTAGTGTCCGGTCTTATCTGGATTTCCAGGTTCCTTATCTAAGGTTCACAGGGCAGAAGAAAAAGAGATTTTATAGTAGCGAGGTGCTATAGTAGGAGGAGTTTTAGGAAAACTATGGACTTAGAATTGTAAAAATATGTTTCATGTAAGGGGTGTATGATCTGACTAGGGGAAAAAAAGATAATTTTGAGAAAAAAATGAAAAAAAATATTATAACTGTAAAAATATACCTGATACAAAGGTTATCTAGTCATATATTCTGGTTTTGAAGGATATCTGACCTACCACTCTTGAAATATATGCCGGATACACAATCAACAGAATGCATGTTGCCTGAATTGAAACCTAACCATTCGGTAGATCTCATAACCAAATATACTGAGAAAGAAATTAGTAGGATTAGTACCTTATTATTCTCTTTAAATTTTTAGAAACTAGGCATTCCGCATATTGGGTTGACTGAATGCATTTTTTTTTTTTTTTGTAATTAAAACGTTATGTTTCAGAGAGAGGAAAAAAAGAGATTTTCAAAGAATAAATGAGATTCAATGCACTTAATGGAAAAGGGAAGAAAATAAATTGTCAAGAATCAGTACCAGTCACTCATTTCAAACTTAGTTTATTTTAGTTTCATCTACAATTGTGATCCATTTCCTAAGTAATATAACTATTTGCAAACACAGCATAACTAATTTTAAAAATAATTCCAGTGAGAGGAAGCAACTGAGCAACTTCAAATACTAAGTTTGGCACTAAACTCAAATAAACAAGAAAAAACTATGAAAAAGAACAGAAGCATCAGACTAGGGGACATATATAATAGAGTGGTAAAGAAACAACATTGTCTTTAGAGTAGAATACTATTCTTAAAATTTATGAATGACTGTATGACTGAAGGAGAATACTAGCAAGAGTGATATGGTTGGCATACTATAGTTGTTTTTTAACAAGTTATCAAACATATATCTCATGACAAGCTCCTAAAGTAATTATAATTCCTGAGATAAAAATGTAGCTATATGTACCTATGCAAGTACAGACAAAAAGTGGGGAGAATACTGTCCCATAGTGATCTGGACTAGCAGACTGCTCAAAACATGCTGACCGTTTCTGAAACTGCGATAGATAGTTAGTGGGAAATACGTAGTACATATGTATGCCCTTAAAAAGAGGAAGGCAGAGAAAGAAATAAAACACATAAAAATGTCATATATACTTATATCTAAATAAAGGTGTAGTTCTGATCCCTTAAAGGATAGAATAGAAATAGAAAAAGTACTGGAAAGGATGTGTGGCAAGACTTTCAGACAAATACCAGTCCAGAGGAAAGGTAACAGAGGTCTATAAATAGATTTATGATAGAGCGCTATAAGAACAAGAATGATCTGGGTAAACTGAAATTATGAACCTGCAAGTTTAAAAGGGGCAGTATTTTTCATATAATGAGCACAAAAAGCAAAAGCAAAAAACACATATACGTCCAAAGTAGAAAATCAGAAGGATACTGCCTCTGCTTTGTTGAATTCATTCCAGCGAATTACTGTATCCCATTCATCATTGCCTAATGTAAGCAACGGTATTACTTAACAGCTACTGATAAACAGGTCTGAACAACTGTTCAGTCTGCTGTATTACCACCTAACAATAAATACTGGAGTATACACCAAAAGTATATATATATGTATATAAAAAGAATACTTATGAGCTGCAACAGAGTGCTAGTATTCCAGCGTTAAGTTCTTAATACGAAAGCAGTTAAATATAATTACATATGAAATATATTTTATATAATTTAATATGATATAGATATAACAATATAAAATGATATCTGGGGAAAGTCTCCATTGAAATATAATGCAAAAAGAAAGAAGGTAGAGAATGGGAAGGGGCAGGATTAGGAATGAGAAAGACGCCAACCCAGTAACCTCTATTATCTGTTCCAACGATCACAGGGCAGTTATCAGCCCCTGATATAAACACAGCATAAACACAGACACTGAGACACATCTCTCCACGACTATTTCTGATGAACCAGAGGGAGAGAGTAAGAGCACACTCTCTCTCCACCGGCATATTCCAAGGTGGTTGGACTTGGATTGAAACCATAACGAGGCATTCCTGTATCTCTGCATCCAAGCATTTGCTTTCCACAGACGATCTTAACTCAGATTTGGTGTGATGTGAACACCAGAGATAAGAGTTGACTGGTATCAAATACTTGCACATATATTCGTATTGTGTATACAGATATATTGCACGCACACATACACATGCATAGTATAGCACACATAAATTCTGTGTGTCTGCATATGTATGTATGTGTGTATATATATGTATGTATACATATCAAACACTATGATTTCCATTAATGTTTGGCTCATGATAGCTTCTAAAACATTCGCTTTTTTTCGAAGAGTAAAGTCCCCACGTATGAGGCAATGGAGTTACCTGTAAACACACAGCTTTAAAACACCTTTGTGTGTTTTAAATGTGGCCCAGAAACAATATCAAAAGCTGAGTGCCTCTTCTGATGCACCATTTTTCACAGATGTCCATAATACTTTATTTTCTAGACTGTCATTTTACACATAGTACACACACACACACACAAATGTGTGTGTAAATTTCTGATGCAATATCATGTATATTTAGTTTTTGTCAAAAGCACTGATGGACAAAGTTGATTCTGAGAAGTTGGAGTTGATTCAGGAAGTATATTGGAATAACTAAGAACATTACTTCTGCTTTTACTAAGAAAAGACTAAGAAAAGAAAAGAAAACATCTATAATGCTGTATTTTTGAATAAGGTAAGCTTGTTCTATCAAGAATATGTCAATAATTCAAGGTAATCAGCAGGTACCTTACAGAGGAAACTTTAAACCAACATGCTGTGTAAACAAAATAGCAATCAGAAGATTTGATGCATTTCTGATATACATTTAAGGCATTGTCACTGGGCCACAGATGTACATGTGTTGTGTTTTATCTTGTTGAGATATGGTCTGTGGGAATGTATTATAGTACATCATCACCCACAAATACTAGGACCAGAAAAGGAAAAATTCCATCACACATTACTCCTGCAGATATATTAGAGAAACAAATTGTACTTGGAATTGAAAAGTCACAGGCTTATTCTGTCTTAATAAAATCCTGCCAAAAGGCTAAGTGTAAAACTAGAAATACTTCTCAAATGCTGTTACTGTATTATTATCTTTGACATCTCAGAGGCTGCTCAGAGGATCACCTAGATATCATTTCAGAGTTCACACAATAAATCTTTTTTTCTTTTAATCTCTGTTTGATTTTATGTAGTCATTTTCAGATTACTGCACTTGGAAGTTAACATCCCCCCTACCAAAAGACAACAGCTCTGACATTTTGTTGATCTCATGATACTATACACTTTTGAAATTGTAATACAATTTCAAATGTCACTTTAACTTTTCCAAAGAAAGGGTCTGAAATCCATCTGAAGAATCTTAATAGATCTGGCTCTGTCCTCGCACAGTAATCTTTGCAGAGTATGCATTATATTCTGATCATTTTTTATTATTATCAATATCTATGAACAGTCTTGGTATATAGTAATATTCTTCTCAATCATATCCATTATTTCTTATATCTTCTGTTTTCAATTCTGTACTATCATTATATACATGAGAAGTTTAACATATGCTGATATGAAGACAACACCATGTTAAATAAAATACATTAGAGAAATGCATCTTTTGGAAGTTATTCCAAGGCAAGCAATCTTACATGCCAACCAGTAGAAACTTTTGTCCCATAATATTTCTGCTTTAGCTAAATATAGAAAAGAACAAAAGAACACACAGGGTATGCTTACACTGTTGGTTTAATTACTCTGTTTCAATTTGAGAGCCTGCTCCATTGATGCACAGTCCTAACAAGGAAAAAAACTGTGGACCAAAGAGAAGAATCTGCCTTGTCAAATGTTTCTAGCTATCCTAGATGTGGGACATAGACTGGGAAAGTGAAAAAATGTGATATACTTTCTGTGTGCATCTAGAGGAATCATCAGGTTAGTATGAAGAGTACTACACCAAACTAAAAATCAAAAATTAGCATCCATTAAGATAACAGTTGGCATGATCATGTGGTAAAACAGATTGCTTTGAGCAGCATGTACAGAATGATGTCTATGGATAAGTAGATGAAAATACTGATGAAGCAGGTACAAAACAACAGATCTCTTATGAGGTATGCAGCACGGATGCATTTTCAGCCAACTTAGCAGGGAAGTGGGATCAGTCTCTGAAGCAGATGAAAAAGATAATATGGGCATAACCAAGCACAAAGAATTTTTTCAAGCTTACAAGCAAGCCAAAGAAGCAATTTTTCAGCTGCATGTACAAGAATCATGATCTGACAAGGATCATGAATTGAAAGCCACAGCTGATGGTCTGACATATAAATTTGTGTTTACTTTAATAGAAAAGGTTCTAAACTGTGGATGTTCATAAGTGGACATTATCTAGTTGTGAAGCAACTTATAGTAGGTGGTTGGGATAGTGGCCTAAAGGTGACAATTCCTTTCTTTAGTTTGCCAAGAAAACAGTAGGCTTCCTCAATCAGAGCCTCTCAGATATTCGAGTAGCAGCACTGAGAACTGAGTTGAGTATAGAAAGATTCAAATAGGTATCCAAGTAGTTTTAACTATCTGGGTCTCAGTGAGCAAAATACTGTTTCCAATAAATCTGTCTGTGCTTGTCTAAGCACAGAAAGAACAACCCCTTTTGCCCAAGAAAGCAAAGGCATTCCGGATCAGGTCCCATGTG
Organism: Crypturellus undulatus; assembly: GCA_013389825.1. Taxonomy (NCBI): domain Eukaryota; kingdom Metazoa; phylum Chordata; class Aves; order Tinamiformes; family Tinamidae; genus Crypturellus; species Crypturellus undulatus. Next base: position 40,186 of record VWPW01010667.1, read on the forward strand.
CCTCAGGAATACTCAGTACAACATGGTGTAAAGCCAAGTAAACTGACCCAGTAAGAAACAAGCATAGAATAAAAATTAGGGGTCTAGACTCTGCAAAATAGTATTACATATTAAAGAGAAGATGATATATCCCTTGTAAGCAAAGTTTTCTCTTATGAAACATAACTTATTCTATGAATATGCTTACTTTTTTATCCTTCATACTTGTTGATAAAATAATTCTCTGGCTTCTTAACCTCAATGGGATCTCAAAGCAAATAATTATTTGTTGTATAAAATAGTTTAATTGTTGCCTTTTGGTGCCTCTTTTTCTTATATTATGAACATCTCAGAATCACAAAGTTGTTGAAGTTGGAAGGGATCTCTGGAATTCATGACCTGTGGGCAAACATAACCTGGTGCTCAGTCACCCTCACAGTAAAATTTTTCCTTATATTCAGGCAGAACCTTGCTTGTGTTTCAGTTTGTGCTCATTTTCTCTTGCCCATTTGCTGGCCTCCATAAAAGTCTGGCCCCATTATCTTGACCTTCTTCCTTCAGATATCTATACACACCAATCAAATCTCCCCTCTGTCTTCTCTTTGGCAAGCTGAACAGGCCCAGTTCTCTCAGCCTTCCCCATCAGAGAGATGCTCTGGTCCCTTCAACATCTTAATAATACTTTGCTAGACTTGCTCCAGCACATCCATCTCTGTTTTGTCCTGTAGAACCCAGCACTGGACACAGAGCTCCAGATGTGGCCTCATCAGTCCTGAGTAAAGGGAAGGATCACCTCTCTCAACCTGCTGGCAATGTTCTCTTCTGGCAGATGCAGCTCGGGATGCCATTTGCCACTTTTGCTGATGGGGCATATTGCAGACTCATGTTCACTTTGGTCTTTATCAGGTGTCCCAGGTTCTTCTCTGCAGGGCTTCTCTTCAACAGTCAGGCCCCAGCCTGTAATGGGGAATGGGGTCATTCCTCTCTAGGTGCAGGACACCTTGCAAATTCCCTTTGTTGAATTTCACAACATTTGTCTATTAACGTTTCTGCAACTTGTCAAAAAATGGCAGCACAGCAACGTATCAGCCATTCTTTCACATTTAGTATCAGCAAACTCACTGAGGCTTCACTCTGTCCCTTCATCCAGGTCATTTGTGATAAAGTTGAACAGGATTGAACCATCTGCTGATACCTGGGGTGTGCCGCTAGCTACGGGCCTCCCACTAGGGCCTCCCATTGATCACATCTCTTTGAACTGAGCCATTCAGCCAACTCTTAATCCACCTCATTTTCTATTCATCTAGTCCATACTGCCTTAACTTCCTTTAAGGAGAAAGTGTCAAAAGGCTTCCTGAAGTCAAGGTAGACAAATACACTGTTGTCTCCTCACACATGAGGAGCAGCTCATCCTGCTCATCTTGCTCCATCATCTTTCCAGGAATCAAGATGAGCTTGACTGGCCTGGCTCCTTCGTGTCTTTTGTGAAGACTGAATTGACATCTGTTTTCTTCCAGTTCTCAGGTACCTATCCCAATCACTATGACCTTCCAAAAATAATTGAGAGTGGCCTTGCAATGACATCAGATTCAGCCATAGATTTATTATGATTCCTCTTATGTGTCTTCTTCTTAAAAACTCTCACTTTATATGAATATTTGCCTGGCTCTGTAATTGCACAAGCCCCTCCCATCAAAAGCAAGGCTACAGCACATACCTCTCCAATTGTTTTCATCCTCATCCATTTTTTCAAGTTTTCTTCTGGAGTTGAGGAATGAGTAGGCTATACCAAGTATTCCGGATGATTAGCTTGCTTATTTAGGAGATTTGTTTTTTCTTTTTCTTTCTCAAAGGATTTTTACAAAAACAAGTTGCTATAGCTACTGCTGAGCTTTCTAATAGCAACAGATAGTGTCCCTCAGAAGATCTTCAGGCCTTCCCCAATATAAGTGCTTAAGGTGTAAGTATGTAGTGATAAAGCATTTCTATCTTTGTTTCACAGTTTCACACTGCAAAAATAAAACAGCAAATTTCTATTTACTGTTTATAGGTTCCTCTGCACAACTCTTTTTTACATCTGCACTCAACACATAGGCTTAGCTAACCAGGGATCTTGAAATAATAAAGCAGCAACCTGTGACTTCAGCTGTGATGAAAGTCAACAACTGCTGTGTGAGATATGAGAATGCATCACAAAGAATGGCATTCTTGTTTTTCTGGCATCCAAATGAGACAAAGAAGACAAGCCAGTTTTACAGTTACTTATCAGTGCCTTATAGTTTAAAACTCGTTAATGTTATTAGGCTGTGGTAAATGAATGAAAAGCAAATTGATCATTAAATGATGTGATAAACATACGAACAAAACATCTAGATACTAGAAACCTTCTACCTGCTGAATGTATCAGCCTTATAAGCAACAAGCTTAAAATGTGCACCTACAGACCCCACTAAATCGTTTGGACTGCACACTTTATTGTAGGTCAGGGCAGTTAATCACCAGAATGCCGTAGGGCAGCCAAATACAGCCTTATTTATGGGTAAATCAAGAAACTGAAAAACTGAACTGTGCCTGATTAGCTGCACTAATATGCTACTTGTGGCTAATTTCTAAGCTGCTCAATTCGCAGGTGTTTGCCCCAGCCAATAAATCATGCTTTCTACTGCCTCTTTGCACTCATGGACCTGCCATGCATATGTGAAGCCTGTTTAACTGACAAGAAGAAAATAATTGATGGTGCATTAAATCACTCCAGTGTTTAGTGAACTGGCTCCCCTTTGAAACAAGCTTTGCTATGTTCCCACTCCCAGGTTCATTTCAGATGTTATTGTAACCCAAGTCTTCTGTGCCACTGCTTGCAACCTTTCAAAAGTACAATGTGTACATTTCCTCATTTCTGTTTGTTTTACTTGTAGAGCACACTATTCGCATAAGACATTGCCATTAAATTTTCTACAGCAGTCACCAACGCGATGAAGCAGAACAGAATTCTACTGAGTTAGAAGTTGAAGGAGAACATACCAGAAGCCTTAGCAGCCACAGCTCTCCAGTTTCCTTTGGAATTTTCTAAACTAAACTCTTAATTAAATCCATCAAAAAAGAGTAAGTAGGGATACTCACACATATTCTGTCTTATTTTGTTCACTTGATTATGCTTTTGATCAAGCAACTTGCTTGTTCTGATTATTTCTTCAGCTCTTCAGATGATAGAGAACATTATGGGAGCAAGAACGCACTTAAACACTCAACTCTCAGCTCACCTCAAGTCAAAATTGTTGTTCCCTGCATCTGGTTCCTGAATAAAAATCCACGGATGTCTGTAGGGTTGCACACTGAAGGAACACAATTTCAAAACTTTAACTGAAAATGCTGTAATTTGTAAAATTATTAGTAGGACCAGAAACTAGGGAGGGCCCACTCTTGTTTATTCTGTCTTGCAACATTTTGGTATATGCCATCTTAATATGTATGTTAAAACATCTTAATATGTGTGTTAAAGCAGTGTGTTACACAGAGCAGAGGCTTTTGTTTTTAAAGGGAGCCTCTGGTCTTCAGCTTATATTGCAACTGAGACAGACATCATTCCTCAGGGGATCCTAGATGAGTAACATAAATCTTCTCTACATCACTCATGGAGCATACCCTTTGAAGCAAAGGATAAGAGAGAATGCCAGAAGACTGTTACCATTATCTGTGATAAAATTCCATTGCTAGCATTCTGAGGACCAAATAAAGTGATTTTAAAGTTAAAAAAAAATAAAGATTGAGTTTTTTGAATATTTTACTGACCACTTAGTTGAGAAAAGAGGGAAACTGAAACTAATGATTAGTAACTTTGTCTGTTCTTAGCTTGTCACACAAAATCATGTTTGTCTTCTGCAATTCGCAGTGATGTCAGAAGTCTTCTGGGGATAGTTAAAAGTGGGGATACTTAGAAGTGATATTAGCTTAATAGCCTTGCACTGTCTGGGGTGGGGGGGCTGTGCCTGAGTCTTTCTCCTGCTGCATCTAAGAACAACAGAAGAATTTACAGCTCACTAAAAACAAGGCAGCTAATTAAAATGGAATTAAAAGAAGCAGAAAAAAAAGGATAAATTGTTTACAAGTGGCATAAAGAATTTTAAAAGAGTAAAATGTAACAGTAAATAGAATTAGATTTTCACCTTAACATTTATTTCCCACAAGCTCCACAAACAGTATAATTGAGCAGAAAGGGTAAAGGAGATAATGGCAAGTCTAAACAATGTATCCTTTTTAATCATATATAAGCAAGTGAGGAAAAATTTTAAAGAAAAAATTGTGACAAAAAATCACAGTATGGCACATGAAAAAAAAAATGGAATAACTTCCTAAAATCATAAAAGTAATAAGGAAATACAAATTTTAAACCTTTTTTTTCAAAGGGAACAAAAACATGACACTTGATATGTAATGTATAAAGTTAACAGAGGGTCAAAGTTTAAAAAGAGAACTTAAATGCCCTAAACTAGTCACTACTGAAAATGCAATTCTGATTATAAGCAAGGATTGTAAGGCATTTTTAATATATTTGCATATTTTAAGGTCAAAAAGGGCTATGTTGTCTGCCCAGAGTAATTTCCTTTGCTATCCAGTTATAGTATTTTTCCCCAAGTAGTTTATGAAATGGAGAGAATTGTTCTTTTCTATTAAAAGGAGAGTTTGTTTAGCTTCAGAGAGGAGTAATGTAATGTGGATTTTTAAAAAAAAAACTTGGCATACTTCTCTAATTTGTTTAGTGGCAATTCAATTAGAAAGATAAGAACTTTATGTTGCTCTTCAATTTATCTCAGGGACATTGATTCTGGCCTGAAAATTTTAGGATAGGAGTTTCAAAAATGTTCCTACATTAAGCTCTCATGAACTGTCCAGCTGTATGCAGTTTAAATAGTATAAATTTGAATAAAATTACATTAAATATTTCCACTATTTGTCAACTGAAATTTGTTGCTTTGCTTTTAATATCTAGCTTGCTAAACTGAAGAGTCAAGAAAAATAAATTATATGCATATTATTTATGACTTTTCAAAATAACAGACTACAATATTTTGACTCAGTAGCAGCTTTTCTTTGAAGTGAATGTTCCTAGGGGGTTTAGTTAAAATAGACTTTTCACTTGTGTTTCGCATTTTCTAAAAATTTCTTAATTTATTAAATACTTTTAAGATTTTTTCATGATTTAGAAACAATTATTAAAAACAGTTATTTATCCAGACCATTGTTTTATGGAAAAAGGAGTAACATTTCCTATGGCATGTTCTGTAGATTTTTCAGATAAATAGCACTGTTGAAATAAATGACGTTATTTAAATAAATCAGTGCATCACATTTAAATCTGATAATCACCTCATAAAATGGAGAAAAGGGAGTGGATACATTTAAATTGCAGTTCTCATTTATAACCTTTTGAAAGTGTTTGCAGGAATACTAAATGATTTTAGCGGTCATTTGAAGTCAAAGAGGGCTCCAGGTGAATTTAGTGGGTACCAAGAAATAATTAATACACATGCACATTACCAATATTTCTATTCTGATTTGAATTGTGAAACTCTTTTGTCTTCTTGTATCAATATAGAGAAGTCTTAAAAGTTAGAACATTAGTTCAGTGGAAGAGTTCTAAAGTTCAAAGTACTTCTTTATAAAATCCAGATTCTTGAATACTATGTGAATTAAACACCCAAACATTTTCTGCAAATTAGCCCTTAACATCATTTTGCTGAATGTTCTTTAATTTGTATGACTTTGTACTACCTTGATTTTTATATGTTTTCTTTTTACCAACACATGTCCTAATTCAAACTTTAATGAATCCAGTGAATTCAATAAAGAGAGTTTTTTATTGTTTTTGTTTTTTAACTGGAAGACTACCAGGTCAAACTTGTAAAGTATTGACTCCTAATGATATCCTAGTGCAAAAATATAGAAAAACTTAAATACAGGTTTAAAGAATCTCCTCCAGGCAAATACATATATTTTTAAATGTCATCTTTTAAAATTGCAAACATTTGAAATGAATATGAACTCAAAATTTTCTTCCATCTTACAAAAAGAAAAAACATTCAGAAGTGTAGAAATCACATTTAAAGTCACAGAAAAGGCTTACCCAGAAGCATAAGCAGAAAATATAACAAGTTTTGATATTATGCAGTCTTTTACATCTTTAATATTATCATTATCTTTTTCATGCTTTATATTATTTCTGATTTTGGAGAACAGATAAAATACACACTTAACAAACTGGAAATAATCAAAAGATATTTGCAATTTAATTCAATGTTAACATTCTTACTATAATTGAATTTGTTTTTTATTTGCTTCACTGGCCTCAATATATTTACCAGTTAATAATCTATGCTGTATTTCATCACATTTTGGATCAAGACCAAAGAAATAACATATGATTTTTTTAAGAAAATACATGCTCTAACTTAGTAATATTATGCAATTGTCATTTTGCTGAAACGTTGCATTAGAGATGAGAATGATAAGAAGTGTAGTTCCTGTATTTACAAATTAAAACTGTGCCGACCATTGTTGTCAGAATATACTTTCAAGAGACATCAATGGAAGTTTATATAACAAAGGTCACTCTGAGATGAAGAATGCCACAAAATTAAGTAGATACAGAGAAGATCAGATAATAGGGAATATCTTTTTCAAAGTTAAAATGATAGATTGAAAGAATGGTAAAATAGAGCACGACAGACAGAAAGTGAAATCAAGGCAAGTTAAAAATAAAATTGAAAGGTAATACAATATAAGTGAAGCTGTATAGATGCTTGGAAACAAGACTGAAACTTACGAAATAAAATAAAATTATTCAGCAAACTCAGATGGCAAGCTTCAGAAAAATAATCAGTAGAATGGTATCTGAGGTGATCACAAAATACTTGCTGAATACATTTTTAAAAATTGGCATGTGTTTTCACATGAACATATTCATATAAATGATGCCAAGATTTATGAAATGAGTATTATCAGTGAAATGTTAATGTCTGAGACAAGAATTTGTGGGGTTTGGGATGGCTGTGTAGTATAAAAATACTTACAGCATTCAATCTGTGCCCATAAAGACAGGACAAGATCTTTCTGATTCCCACAATATTAAGAAAGACGAAAACTTGATAATCTTTGGGAACTCTCTACTAGACTTCATTTAATACAATCTTTGGCAGGCAAAATCTGTCTATTACTCTCAGGGCAGTATTTGCAGACTAGTATGCATAATCATTATTTTTTTAATATTCTGCCTTCCATTGATGAGCTTATCAAAGTAATCCTTTGCACTGAACAAGAAATGTTATGATGTCATTAAAATGTTAGAGACAATCAATAGGTAGTATTATTCATTTTCTTCCTGGAAAATGCATATGGAAGGGCACATGAAGGCAGATTGATTGGACTGCTGAGAAGTCTGGCCACAACAGGAAGCAAACACAGGATGCTGGTTCCCTTGGATGACATCCTGTGCATATAGACAAAGGAATCCATCTCTGTTCACCATGTTAGGCTTTCTTTGACCCATTCCTGATGGACAAACACAAAAATCAAAAAGATTATTAAAGACAACTGTGCCTTGACAATCATAGCCATGACCTGAAGAATTCCTGTAGATTTGTTTCTTTCACTTAAGCGGCACTGTTGCGGAAATCTGCAGAGAAAACACAAGTGCACCAAGTACAAAAATACAGGCAGTGTCTCTTTTAGACCTATGATACTGTAATCATTTTCTCCTTTTCTCTGCCTTAGTGTCTCCTATCAACACCCAAAAAAGTGAAAACAAGTAAGAAGGAAAGATATTATTAACCTTCTTCCTGTCACATCTCCATTCGTTATAGCATTTTGTTTTAGCAATATGGAGAAAAGATACAAGGCTGAACTTCTATGGTTGCAAAATGTTTATAACAAAGATAAATCTGATCCTGTGACAGCAACCTGGTGAGGATGAAATCAGGAACGATGAAGGCATACTGTCATATTATTTGTGTTTGGTACAATCATGTACAAGTATTCCAGTGGTTTATTTCAGTTAAATGCTACAGTATCTTTTACCAGCTCTCTAGTACCTTTCCTAGTTCTTACATTCAGAAAACATATATTTCATAAACTTGGTCCACACTCAAAAAATACTCTAATGATTACATTTGCACTAATAACATGAAATTAATTTACATACTGGGTCTTATCATAAAGTCTGGTTATGGTCCAGATGGTCCATGGTCCTCCATCTGCAGAAATTCATGCTGTATATCAACCAGACAAAACATATCTTGCTCTTTATTTCCTAAATATTTGAAGATGCATCGTCCCGACCCATTATCCCTAAAACTGTAAACATTAGTATCACAATCTGCACAAAAAGATCCAGGAATATGCTTTTGAGCTGGATGTCATTGACAGGAGGAGAAGAAAAGGCACAGAGAAAAAAAAATCCATGGATCTATGTCTTTGCCTCCAAGAATCCTCAATTCTAAGCAGTATGTGTTTAAGATTCTGTTCTTTCTAGACAGAAAATCAACCATACAGCAGGCAGGGTTTTGAGATGGGTATGACTTTAAAAGAAAATTTCATCAAGGTCTGGATGTTTGTCTTACATGTCCACCTAAGACTTATTTATAGGTTCAAGCTTTATCAGGGGATGTGCCTTAAGAAATTTCATTATCTGATCATTTGTTGAATGTTTTTTTTCTAGAAATTGAAGTTATTGTAAGCAGTTCTAATTCTTCCTCTCTGTCCTATTTGTATTGAAAACTCCTATTGCCAATTTCTCATCCTGTGAAACTTCCACAAGGTCTCAGAGAAAAAGACTACTGGCCTTCAACTGCTTCAGCAATCTCTGTGAGCATCATTGGGTGAATTTCTTCTATCATCTCACATGAACCTATTGAAGTGCTCTTTTACTTTTTCTTTCCACAATATAGCCTGATTTTCCTCCCTGACATTGGATTGCATTAACTATGTGATCACAGTCAATCTTTCTAGGGAAGGTTTAAGCGTACTGCCTTGTACTAATGTATTTTCCAATAGCTTTTGTGTTACAGCCAAAAAAGAAATGAAAGAGGAGCAACACAGTGAACTGTTATCACACTTGTAGAATACATTTCTCTTCTTTAATTGTTATTAATATTGTTTTACATTATTGTTTCCCAATTTTGGAGTGATATACTTCTTATTGATAAAGAAAAACTCTCTATCTTTCTATGCCTGTCTTCCTCCTTACTTCTTTTTCTCTGCCTTTTACTGTGAAATACAGACCTTGCATGATCTAATGAGATGAATGTTATCAAGTGAGAATGGGAAGCACTGTGCTTTCACTGAACCAACTTCTACCCTGGTCAAAGGGGTTTATTTGCAGCTGAAAGTCCTTGCAGTCTAGAAATAAATGCCTCATAAAAAATTACTTAATTTAGCTAATAATTTTTCAATCCAGTCATTCTTCATTTTCCATAAAACTAGAACAGGCTAAAAGTAATTCAATTTTTTTACAAGTACTAATGAATAAAGTAAATGTGTAATTTCCAATACTTATGGTGTGAAAAATTATCCACTTTAAGCAGGTAAAAAATGTGTCACTTTTATTTTTATAGCATGTCCTTCAGTAGAGATATTAAAGCTCTGTTTACTTTATCCCTTGGTTACACTATAGAAAATTGTAGATTAATTTTCCCCTAGAGAAGCCATATAGTATTTCAATCCTGAATGAAAATATTGCCTTAAAAAGAATCATTCAGGTACCATGTATAAATTCTTCACTAATAAGAAATAGGTATTTATGAACTTCACACATAGCCAGTATCTGTTGAGGAAATAAATTTTTGCCTTATTCAAATAAACATTTGGATTTTTTTTTTCTGTCTGTGAGTCTTTTGCTTCTCTTTTAATTATAATATGAATTTAGGCATAATCTTGCCCTCTCTGTTCTTGTGTTTTTCTCATGCCTCTGTGTTTTTCTGTTCTGAAGCATATGCCTACATATTCTTTATTCTGTGTAATATATAAGACAGAAGCACAGTGGAAGGGAAAAATAAGAGGGGAATAAAATATCATTGATGCTATGCTTTCCTTTCTCTTCTGTTTCCAAAGCTTAAGCAAATCTCTGTATGTTAATGGAAATGACAAAGAAATTGATTTTATCTTTTCAAAAATGAGGGAGGCAAATAGAAAGACCGCATTATTTACAAAAATGTGACTTACTGTAAAAAGGGGTTCCTTCTTGGCATACCTACATGCAAAAACTTTCTATGAATAATGTATCCACTGATTGTATTGGTGCATTGGGGAGACAGATAGAAAAAATATACAGAAACTCAGAAAATAGGTAGGCCAATAACCATAAATGAAGTAAGTCTACCTTAGCTTTGCTGACCTCCATGAACTGGGGCATGAACTGCTTTGATTTATCACAAAATTGGAGCTTGCATCTAGAAATATAACTATGAGATCATTTACTTAACCACCATAATCTTTAGGAAGTCAGTTCCTGATGTGAGTTGCTTATATGTGCTAACGGCCAAAAAGCAAGTCACATTTCCTGGATATTTTACACATATATTTCAAGGATACTTTAGAAATATTGGCAGACTATAAATCATCAATGCTTTGTTCAAGCTGCCCAGCTGAACAGCCTTTAAGGAAAGTGTGATAACAGCGTAACTCACTGGATCTCCAGATACTTTCCATCAGGTCTTTGTGCAAACATGACTCTTCAGAATAAAATAAACTAGCTATGCTAGTTTTGGAGAACAGGTACTGTTACTTAGTTCTGAATTCAACTAGCAACTGCCATAATACTGTCTTCTCCTCTTTGGTAGACAGAAAGAGGTATAAGACATGGCAGGCAGACAGGCAAGTAAAGACAACATCTGCGCTTCACTGATGCGAATGGTTTCAGCCTTGGAGAGTGCCACAAATTCAGATATCTCTATTCATAGAGAAACAGTAATTTGTGTCAACTGTCCCACCAAGCTCTACACGGGCTCCTGGGTTATAGATGCCAAACAATCTGCCAGAACTTTTTTAGGTGTAATATCCCTTGGGTAGTAGCATTTTTACTTCTGGTAGAAGTTAGAATATAACTCTTGTTTCAGCTCCACTAACCAATGACCCATCACCTTCTTCCAAGTAAGCCTCATCACTGCATCTGTGCCTTAGAGCCAAATTATCTAAATAGAAAACCGTTAGTAAAACATTAAATATATGTTGGCTCCTTGCCACAGCTCTCCAGTGTTTTCACAGAATCACAAAATGGTTGAGGTTGAAAGGGACATCTAGAAATCATCTAGTCCAACCCCCCTGCTCAGGCAGGGACACCTAGAGCACATTCACATGTGCTCTAGCTTTCACTAGTTTTACATTAAATATTGAGACCTATTTGACATATTCAGAATTCCAAACAACAAAAATCATGAAGGACACAGTGAAACAGCTTTTAAAAAGGAGGCAGAATAACAGAAATGAAAAACATCAAAAAATTATTTTTTTCAAACAGTTGTGGAAAAAAAAAAAACAAGCAAAGAAAAACAAACCAAAAAAGCACATTGTCAGTATTTGTAGTTGTATACTAAGAGACCACATAATAGTATTTTTTCTTACAGATGCCTGGATTACCTCATCTTCTGTCATAGGTTAATTATCCCTACTGATTTCCAAATACAGGGACCGGTGTAGGCTAACTACTAACTACAAGAAGATATGAAACCATTTACACAGATGAACAATACTATGTACAGTAGTATACTTGCAAATTTTTCTTTCAGGCATGAAGACATGATAGCTATAGAGTTCTAACTAGCTCTAATTAATTAGGGCCGTAAAATGCTATAACAAATTACCATCAACATATCTGAAAGCATTTTAGAAAGATACTTCTAAATTGCCCAGTTAATGTAGGAATGCAGTGATAATTGTCATCTATATTTATTCTCAAATTTGTTATTATAGAATGCACTATACCTTAAGTGAACTAAGAAATTGTTTTTATTCTTAAAAGTATCAGTGCTTTGCAAGTTTTCAGTAAAGACAGGACATGAATGGCACTTTTATTTTACTGTGAGGAGAAAAAGGGGGATCCATAATTATTTTAAATGTAGTGTTGCAAAAAAATAAAGCAAAGCCAAAAAATTAAGACATTGGTTTATAAATAGTTTATACATCTTATATATTTGGCAAGAATCTGTGAACTCAAAGATTTTGCATATTTGATGGATCTGTGACCTGCTTCAACAAGAAAATGGAGACTCTTTTCCAGTCACTCTCATAGAATATGCTGATTATGCTTCAACTTCTCAAGAGCTGTGAGTATGAATCCAACCCATTTTGGGGGGTTATATAGCCCTATTTTTTGGTCCAAGAGTTCCCAACAGTATGCTAAAGTTCAATCGAGACACTTAAAACTAATCTAAGCTTAACTTAAATGGGTCAGTAAAATCTGTTGCCTGAATTGGGAAAGACAGCTAAATAAATCTAAATGATGTTTTTTAAGTTTTTCATGGAATTCACTATTCCTTTTAAAACAGGACCTTTTATTTTTCATGGAAATTGCTTCTCTATATCCTGAGCAATTGCTTTTAATTTCATCTTTTTTTTTTAACTTGTGAATGGCTTTAAAATAACTTTCCAAAGAGCATTATGTAAAAAGTGGAGAAAAGATGATAGATGATGTTCTATTAGAAATGAAATCGGGAGTCTTGCCTGTGGACAAGGAAATCAGAAGTATGCTCTGTGAAAATGAAGCATACAAGCAGTTCTTACTCTCCCTTCTAACGTATCCGTTGTATTCATTTACCTCAGATTCCACCTCTTGCCTTCCAAATGAGCTCAAAACACTTTTGCATGTGGAAAAACTACATCTGCTGCTCTTGCACCACTTTACGAAGAAAGCATTGCTCAGGGCACTAGCTGTGCCATAGTAGAAAGAAAGAAGGTTCCCAGTGCTTCACTTGAAAAAAAACTGTAGCTCACTTACTTACACTTGCAATGTATTTCAATGTGCCTCCTCACAACTTTAAGCTCCTGCTCAAATTTATTATGCCTTTAACAGAGGGACTGTCTGAAGATATCTTCATATTGCAGAAGGATGTCCCTTCCAGAGTTCTTCATCTCCTGAATGTTCCCCAAGAATAATTTCTCTTTCTAGAGTCAGCATTTCACCTGAAGGTTGATTCTTAGTGCCACAGTTTCAGCCTGCCACAGTTTCTACTCTCCTGTGACTGAGGTCCCATATCTATGGAAAGAAAAATAATTTTGAATGTCTTGGGGTACTGATATCTATAGAGTATTTTTTTTGTTATTCGTTAATACCAAAATGTGCACTCCTGTAGATTTTTATGTTAAGATGTAAAACAGTGGCACCTGGCAAATCCAGTTTCTTGCAGAGAAGCAGTATTTTTGTATCAAGTCTGTCCCATGCTTATATTCATCAGTTCACTTTGCTGAGCAAGAAGTGATCAGTTAATTTTTTGGCCCAGCTTGCTGCACAGCCATACTAATTGGATTTTTTCCATGAAGGATTTATAAGGCACAGTTAAAATGAAATATGCTTGCTAACACCTCTAACTGGGTACCCTTTAGAAAACAAATTTACATGCACATACTGCACATTGCAAAGCAGATAGCATACATTGTTCAGTGTCTAAACTAGATGGAGGGAAAGCAATAAGGGAAGAGAAGATCAGCAACTTGAATCTAAAATCCAGTTGCCTTTTCTGTTTTCCAGTCAAATAGTAATGCATTTTTTTTCTATTTTTTTCCACAAACTAGGTATCTCTTAGCCATCAGGCAGTAGTTTGGCTCTAAATAAAGCATTGATGACATGAAAAAAAAAAAAACAGCTGGAAAAAAAAAACCAAACAAATGACAGTCAGTTCTAACTGTCAATCTACACATTTAATGAGAAACTCTACTCAATTTAATGAATCCTAGTGCTTCAGTCTAGCATCACTTTAAGTAGAACTTGCATGCACTACTATGTAGTGTCAATTTGGGGCTACATTATGGCAGCACAACACACCTCTAAAGGGAGAACTTCATTTTCTGAACTATTAACTATATAAGCAATTGTTACTAATTTACTGTGAGAACCGAGTGTGAAAATGTATGTGCACATGACTGACTTGGCTAGACAGCTTGAAAATGTTTAATCAGGACTGAATAATTCTGTGTCTACAGTAGCAGCTAAACTACTAACATTCAAAACAAAAAAAAGGAAGAAAAAAAATATTACTTCACCAGTATGTCAGGGGTGAAAGAAAAATCAAAGTCTAATTGGTCTATAGTTGAAGATAAACTAACTTTGCTGTGAACTGATTAGTTGAAATTTTGGGGGATTCTTTTCTTGGCACATAACCTTTGATTACTGAGCCTGATAAAACCCAAGAAGCAGAACCATACTCACAATGTATATTTCATGGCGGGGTAAAGAGGATTAAAAAAGAAAATACTTTCTTAAAGCTATCTGACATAAAATCTAGGTTGCTTACTAAAGCCCTAAGTCAAGATTGCTCACTCATAAGAATCTGGATTTAAAGTTACCTCAAAGAGACACCTGCAAGAGACTCTGATTTTAGGAAGTCCTCTGAAAGACTGACCTTAAAATTCTGCAAATTACTTTAACAACATTACTTAGAACAGTAAGTTTGAAGATCAAATTCACTCAAAATGGACTGCTATAAACAAGGTCAAATCTCTTACCCATTACCTCACACTCCCTTGCATGAATCCACTTCTAGGATTTTGTAGTGAACGCTAGCCTAGTACCCCTCTGTGTGGGGTTGAGAACCATCTAGGGCAAACACAAGCTGAAGAATTTGCGTTGTGTCATATAGCAAAGAAAAGGAGTGGAACAAACGAGCCAGACAGCTTGGAGAGTTGGAACTCTCAAAATACCAGACCCAGGCACAGACAAGCACAGAAGGAGGGATGGACTATTTGCACCCAGTGTCACTCAACAAGGGCAAAAATAAATTTATGAAAGGCTGAGGCAGTATCCATCCAGTCCAAATGACAGGCCTTTGTCACTCAGCCAAAGCTGCTAGGCCTTGGACAATGCTGCCACCTGCTGATGCATTATACTCCTTCAAGATTTATTGCAAGAATGTTTTACTTTTCCATTCTTATCATTTCCAAAGACAGCTTAAGCTGCAATGTTTTCAACAAATGAAAGACTTTTGAGTTATTCATTGGGATTATAACACTTAATGTCTCAGATATACTCGGGCCATTGTGACATTTTCTGCTCTGCTAAGAATCTGTGTATGCAACAGCAATATCACTCATGGAAAAGGCAATCATAAATATTGGACATCTACTACTTGTCCTCCTCTGTTGAACAGATTCTCCAATCCTAATTTGTAAAGAGTTGCAGACTATGGTATATCCCTTTTCAATGTTACACTGCTATTTGTCAGGATGCTGAAAATGGATTTCCTTTTAAAAGTACATCTCCCACAGATACATATACGTATATAAAAATCCACATCGAGCTTAATCAAAACTCTTGTAATTACAATGAATATTTATGAAATTTACATAGAGATATAAATGCACAGAAATGTCTGCATAAGCACACAAACAGGAAAGCAAGAATCTATTCTTTTACTTCTTATTAAGTAAGAAACAAATCAAAAATGCCAAAAGAGGAACCTAACCATATTGGAGAAATATTCTGCATCTTAATTTCTCTTTCTGTAATCTTCAGAGAATACATCTAGTTCAGTCTAGAAAGTGGGAAAAAAACACCCTCTTCCACAATCCCATTGTGGGTTATCAATTGCTCTGTATCTTTAGGTATCTGTTATAGGGAACTACAGGGAACTATGTCAACTATAGGGAACTATGTCAGCTATAGGGAAGATTCACTGAATTAACAAATGAGATGCTTTAGCATCTTCTGCTGCTGCCTGAACATGTAGAAGTGCAAAAAGCTGTCCAAAGTCTGTTATAGCAGTGTGTGTTCCTCAGAGCCAGTCTACAGCTGCGCCTGCATCCTTCTCTGGAGGGTGATAAGCACCACTAAGCCAGAGCAATAATTCTCAGTTTAGCAGACCCTGAGAGAGGCCTTCCACTCTCTACTGCTAAGAGTCTTGTCTCCCTCCAGAAGGGTGACTTTACAGCAGATTCTGCAATATCTAGCTTCTACTATTTCCACACTTGCCATATCCCATTGCACATGTTTGTCCATATCTTCTGGTGATCTGTTGCAGAAGAAGGATGCAAAATGCCTTTCAAAGAGTTATTTGAGTAGGACAACCTACAGTTGAACTCTGAATTTTAAACTTACCAACTAATAAAATACCGATACTGAGCTCTTTGGCAGTTCCCTGGTAGTACACAGCATCTTGTCAGTTGTTACTCTGGTTACCACAGGTACTTGATGGAATATATCCTGAAATACGCTCCTCCCCCGCCCTACACACGCACAGACACACAAACATAGTCTCTAGTAGTAGTTGAAAATGGTTGAAAAAGATATTTTGGAGAAAACATCTTGACCCCTCTCCAAATCCTGATTTTGTGCATGTATGTGAGAAAATGTTCAGGATGTTTGTATCTCAAAATTTCATTTAGCACGGTTCTCTGCACTTTCCTGCAAATGCTTCTGAATTTTAATGTCCATAAACTGAATGTCGTCATCATCATGCTTGCTTGTGTTGCTCTTACAACTAGCTTAGAGCAGAGTCAGATCATTTTCTACTTCCATGGCCTGCAGAAGCCAATCTACCTTCAGGTGACCAAATCAGGAAGTGAAAGCTCTTTTTCACTGTGCAGTCAAATGCTTGCTCCATCCTGATACCAGGCACCAACTACAACTTGGTCAGACCCCAGAAGAGGTATATAGTAGTGGCAGTTGCATCTGTCTTCAGAGTGAAACCAACTATCTCCAGTAAGCAGTCAGTCTAGCACAAGGTAGGCTAGTTGTGCTTCATTAAGATGTGTACCCGATTTTAATAATGATGAGTGAGACAGAAGCAGAGCAAAGACAGAGAGAGGGTTCTTTACTTGTGCCCTTGGAGGATGTTCTGTAGCATTATTTTTATCCTGCATCCCAAAATTCCTTGCATACCTCAGATAAATTTATTCTTATGTTTAATCATTATAACAACAATAGAAGAAAAGTAACAATTAGCAGAGGACAAGCAGTGATGGTTACCTTAGCCACCTAAGTGTGTGCATTTAAAAAAAATGCATAATGATGTGCTTAAAAATTATACAGCAGTACTATGAAATGTCAGAAAATGGCATAGCTCAGCTGTGTGATGCTAATGCAATCCTAATATTAGTTGCTTTCATCTTTGAATTTTTTATCCATTTGAAATATAAATATTAAAAAAATACATTTTTCCAAATACAAGTGGCTTTCACAAGTCTCACTTATACCTATACTTATATCTATACTATACTATTAACCTTATAAGGTAGATTGTGTGTTGCTTTCCCAATGAAATACAAATACATACGTATAATATATATTATCATCTTAACTATCACCACCAAAACAAGCACTTACAGGTCTCCAATTTTCATTGTGCTACATTTATCTGTTCTTTGCTAAAGTATGGAACAAATATTTTTTCAGTATATATATGACCCTACAGATTGTATAGACTTGATTGCTCTTAAAAAAGTAAAACTCGTATCTTAATAGTTTAATTGAACTATCTCATTTTTAAAACCTGTTACCACAAAAGTAGGTCTTACAGTTCACTTTCAGCACCATTATATATGTTTTTAAAACAATATTTAAATGTCATTCAATCTTGACAACTGAAAGTGTTGAAGAGAGTCTTTTTATATTTTTCTTACTGATTAAAAAACCTACCAAATCTTATAATTGAGCCATTCAGAGCCAGCACAAGTTTTATCTACTTTAACAAAATAGAAAGTCACCCTTCTCTCTGATTCTCCTGATTTACCAACTACTTAAACCAAAAGTCCTTTTAATAATGTTCGTAATAATGAACTATGATCTTTCAAGAAATTGCAGTTCTTTAGAAAAAAAAAAGCACTTTAGCAAAAAATAAAAAAAAAAAAAACTGCAAAACATGAGAACCAGAATAAATGAGGAAAGGCACTGTGAACCAAAAGTGCTTAATTTACCAGTTTGATCTTTTCAGAAAGAACTTTGCTATCATGATTTTGGGTTTATTGGTATATGAAAACCTTCATATGATTTTGAAAATGATGTTTTATCCATCACAACTGCAAGTTGGATGAGAAACATCCTTTTACTTTTGCTATGAAAAGAATGCAGCTTCTCAGGGATACAAGAAATGTCTTACAATGCCTTACAATGGACACATGACTTACTGACCCTCAGAGAAAGCTCAAGCTGAAATTAAGTGATTTTCACTTGCCAAAAATGCCAATATTGGGGGTGGGGGTGGGCAAAGCATAGCCTAGGTTTACAAACCATTCAGGATTCTTCCTCAGCACTAAGAAAGTAAAAAAGTACTATAACAAAAACAAACAAAAAAAGACAGTATTTATTGAGACTGACACACCTTCTCCTTATTACCAGTTTTACACTATATACTCTCTCTACTATATAAAACAACAATCATCAGACCTACTTTGCAATGATAAAAAGGGAATAAGGTATATGAAAGTAACTCCTTTTTGCGACTTGAGCTCTCAAAAGAATATACTTTTCAGTAGAATGAATGAGTATACGCATTGGCCTCTTCTCCAACATTTTTTATTTAACTTGGTCTTGAGAACTTCTCTTGGTCTCATATCTTTTGTCATTAGATATCTGGGGAAGCTGAAGCATTCTGACTCCTCTTTTGTTTTAACTACTGTATAATTAAGCTTTTGCTTTTCACTGTGTTTCCATGACCATGTATATCTATAGTAAGCAGGTAAAGCCACTGCAGCAGCACAGCTGAAAGAACCCCATAAGAGCTGGGCGATGTCACACAAAATAAAAGAGTAATTTATTGACGGTCTTTCAATATATGACCTCATATTTAAGTTGTGGCCAAGTAAAAGAACAATTTATGCTGACAGACTTCATCTGTTTCTTATTCACTACTGAATTCCCAAACTCCCACAGGTGTACACAGGATGTCAGGGCACCTGTGTCCGCCAGAGTCTCTGCCTAATTCCACATACTGGGAATATACACAGGTAGCAAGTTACACAGTAATTTAACTCTTTCAGAGCTTTATGAGCATGTTATGACAATGTCTTATGAGTGCCATTTGGATCACTACCAAGAGCAGTAGTACGTTAACATACCACAGAAAGTTTGATTAAGATGGGTGAGTCCACTGAACTATGAGGCACCTATATTGCTGAAATGAGCTTACCAACAGGACTCAGTGGGGACCGACTATAGAGGTCTGGCCACAGTGCTCACTGTGGTGTAGGTGCTGCATTGCCTCGCAGAAATCAGGGAGAGATGTATCTTGACTGCTTGATCATAACTACTGCGCTAAAATGGCATGTACTTTTTGACTGTTTAAAGTTTGTAATTGCTTATGTTATTGCACTAATCAGGGAAGGAGGGAGCCCAGATCAACAAGGGCTTTTAAATATGAGCAAAATATGTTTTCCATAATTTCATATCACGTTTTTGTATTTGCTTGGGATGAAAAGCAATTTAATACTCTCTCTTCCTTAAAAATATATATGTTTTTAATTCTATCCTAAACATTAAGTATTTGAGACTGAAAGTCAAAGTAGCAGGACAGTTAAAGAGATTAGTAAAACAGCATTGTTCCATAGCTCTGATGAGAACAAGTGTTATTTTAGGAAGCAAAATATCTTTAGCTGATATGAAAATTATTTTATTTTCTTAAGATTAGAGTTGGTTGCCATGAACACAGAAAGAACCACACACACACACACATACATATATACACACATACACAAGACAAAGGTTTTAAGTGTATATTTATCATTTTGAAAAAAGCAAAGTATTTTAAGAGGGACATTTGAATGCTATTTTTCACAATTAAACCATATCTGTTCCTACCACGAAGATAGATTTGAGAAATGTCTATTAAAAATAGTCATGTCTTAGGGGTGATTTATGTACTGATCAATAAAAAATATAAGAAGCCCATTTTGAAAACAAAATGCAAAAAAAAAAAAAAAAAAAAAAGTTTTTTTTTTTTGCCAGTAATCAAATCTAGAGAGAATTAGCTATGATCAAACATGTTCTTGCTTTGCAACATACATGCTTCTACACAGTATTTTAAAGTTTGTTCAGGTAAAATGTAATGTAGCACTGCAGATCTTGCTTCCATTTTAGATATTGGAAATAACTATTGGAATCAGTATTGTTTTCAGTGAAAGCAGGACAGAATTATTAGTTATGATGAGGCAAGTCTGAATTCTCTTATACTTAGCAAAATATTTTTCTCTAACAGAGATGCAGAAATGGCAAGAAAATCTATTTAAGTGCTTTAGACAGTGTCCTTTTGCTACAGAAAAAGATCCCAGCTTTATAATCACATGCAAGAGCAGTATGATAGATGAATTTGCTATACAAAGCCTTGCAAGATCAAGCCAAATTGCTTATGAGCTTTTCACCAAACTTTCAAAATGTACAGGAAAAGAAGATGGGGAGAAATTATACTAAATGAAGTATTAAATCAACTTGTTGCAGTACACTGATTAGGTCTGAATTAAACTGTAGTTGTTCAATATTCCTGAATTTGTACTTTTTTATTTATAGATGAGGACCATTCCATTAAACTTCTGCTTTGAATCCCACTACTCGCCATTAAACAATCATGTCTTCTCTTTCTTTTGACCTTGGTATTTAACATATAAACTTTCAAAATGCTACTCTCAGACCTCTGGAAAGAAATATGATATGGAACACAATTAGTGACATAAAGATGAAGGAGACAAAGGGTATCTAAATATAAAGAAATTGCCTAAAAAACTCTTCCTGAAAATGAGAAACTGTTATTGGAGATTAGACAACTTAAAGTAAAAAGACATCTGACATTTTCATTGATGCAGTAGCAGTGCAGCTCTGACTTACAGTAGGTGTAATTAGAGCACTCACTCTACAGAAGAAGAAAGATCTGTCATTCTGCAGCAAAGCCCTGAGCAAGGCAGAAAAACTAAAAATGTCTTATCCTTAAATTACAATTCTTAAAAAAAAGATTTGGGGTGGATTGTAGAGTTTTAGTAACAGAACCTTTCACTGTTTCTCTCTTAATATTATTACAGCAAGTTATTACATATTTTCTGCAGTCCAGAAGACAGCTCAAGATTCATCTGCTTGAGTAAATGCACTGATAGGATTATTTTGAAAAGCATGACGTATACATACTCTTTCTAATAGAATGAAACCCTCAAAATACTTATTAATAGATTAATATGTTTTGTGAAAGTGCACTGTGTCATCTGATTCGTACGGCAGGCAAATATCAAAAGCATGGGACATCATTTTTTTTTTGTCCTTTCTTTCTTTAGGGAAAATATATTTCCAGTAAACATATCAAACTTCTTTTCAGTTAAGCTGGTTAAACGGAATTGTAAACTTTCTTTTTTTCCAGTCCTAGAAAGGACAGAACTGGAAATAGCTTTGAATTTTCTCAAATATATGAAATGCAATCAGTTAGTCCCTGTTTGTCATGAAGACATTCTCTGCACCACTGTTTTTAAAAATTCTCCTCACAATAATGGTTCAGTGAAAACAGATAAAATTCTCACTCCTACAGGACCAGAGATGATGCCCATGATGACGCTTCCCTCTTTTTCACAAAACTGTTGATCTTTCTATCATCTGCCCCCAGAGATCTACTGGAATTATTTTGTCATTATGGTAGTTGCTGAGAGATACAGAAAGAGCAAAAGAAGATTTAATGTAGCTTCCTGAAATAGTTATCATTTTCTAGACTTCAAAATGAAGACTGAGACTGAAAACATGACAGTTTTATGAAAGGTTTTATGACTTCCACATATGGCTTCATATTCACTCTTAAAGCACACCATG
Organism: Crypturellus undulatus; assembly: GCA_013389825.1. NCBI lineage: Eukaryota > Metazoa > Chordata > Aves > Tinamiformes > Tinamidae > Crypturellus > Crypturellus undulatus. The sequence goes on from VWPW01010667.1 coordinate 62,135, forward strand.
AAGGTTTTGACTTGTAGGAATCCCTAAAAATTGATGCTGTTTGAAAGCCTCAATAGCTTTCCAGGGAAATAGAAAACAATACTGAAAATTATTGACAGTTTCTGTTTGTAACAATATCTTTCGCTACAGACAAAGCAAAGAAAATCATTTGAGTTTCCCTTGCCATATTCAAGAAAACCCATTACTTGAAAACTATGTCAGGAACAAAAATAAAATGTACATAAGCAAAAACAGTGCAAAATAATGAAAAAAAGAAAATGAGCAGTGCCTAGTTATCAAGTTCCAATTGCCATGAAACAAAACAAACAGGCTCTTCAAAGAAGGCCTTCTGAATAGCTCTCCTACTCCTGTTGAGTAGGCATTGTATTAAACTTGATCATCATTTGAACTACTTATGAATAATTGATTTAGGAATAATTTCACTGACAAAAATCTCCAAGTTCGGTTTGCTATGGTTTGGGGAACATATTTATATCAATTTGTAACAATGATAATTGACAGGAATTCAGACTTTGGAACCCTTAGAATAAATTGAACGTCACAAACTCAAATACAGTCAATCAACATAATCTAATAGAGTGTCCTCCATAGATTACCTAACAAAGATCAATCATAATCACAGAACCCTCAACCATTTCTATTCTCCCATGGTTATTAAAACGGATGGGATTTTTCAGTATGTCTAAAGATTAATGAATCAAGAGCTCCCATAGATCGAAGCAGGAACTAAATTAGGAACAAGTAGTTCTTAAGAAGAACCCCTACCAATAGCCTTTTCTCTCGCACACATTTTGTCAATGGAGTTCAATTTAGAATATCTTTATTGATCACAATAACAGAAGAAGGTGTCTAAGCTGCAGAATATTTAGCACTTCTGCAATTCCTGCAGGCGTGCCTACAGTTGCACTGCAAGAGTAAAAAAAATCCAGTGATAGTCCTGAATGTTATATACTGTCTATTAAATACTTTTGGTTTTATAATTATCATTCATCTTGTTCCTGGAATTGATGAGTGACTATTACTTAGGTAGGCTTTTAATGTGGTATCAGTTGTGGACATGCAGACAGTTCTGTGTGCCCTGTAATCCTAGACAGAATGTCTACAGTATACCGGGAAGATTAGGCACATTTAGCTCACTGACAGCAAAAACAATGCTGAGCAATTATGAGATCACTGGATTACAAGCATCTCTATATGATTACTGGAAGCCTGGAATCTTTTCAGGGAATAATGTTTAATTTAAGCCATTTAGGGGAAAGTTTCACCTCCCTCTCACCAAAAGGATATTTTACTGCTTTCATATACATATATTTTTATCTAAAAGTGCTAAAAGTATCTAAAAGTGTGTCTTTGCTCTGTTGGGGAGTAACACAATGAAAGTAGCATGCAAATCCAGAATACAGAGACAAGCAGGAGGAGGGTCATCAATACAAAACCTAGTAACAACATGGAACATTGTATACGATCAAGAAGCATAGGGTACATGAGATGACATGCTGTAAGCTATTATGCTTTTACTCCAAAGATACAATAAATTCAATTGTTAGAGTAGTAATACATTTCCTTTTATTAGAACTGTCCCATAATAATCAATATGGTAGTTGGCATAGAATACCTAAGCATATACTTTGGCTACAAAATTCTGACTTTTCAAAATTTATTTCAAACAAAGAATTAAATCCCAAAAGAGAATTAATAATAGAAAAAAAAAGATATTATATATATTTTTCCATGTAGCCTCTGTAATTCTGTAAGGATGGCTAATTCTAGCAAGTTCTTTGGCTTCTCTACATGGTCTTATCAAAGAAACTGATTACTCTGCTCCAAACATCTTTACTTCCCTTGTAGGACAAGGAAAATTAAATTTCTCCTTGAATAGTTCAATGAAGCCTGAAAGATTTGATATCAGAACACTGTTTCTCCCCTCTCTTCACCTGTTTTCAGGAAAGAGGGCTACTGGGAATGAGGGAATTGCAGCAATAATATCTTCTGTCCATGCCTTCTTTTCCAAATCACTTTGGTAATTACCTAATTAGACTATCTTTCCTACGGTGAATGCATGAGTTTCTTCATGTTTCAGGAAAGGGATGCAACAGCTCAGAAGAAAGATCCTAATGGTCCAAAGCCATACAGCCTCATAGCAAAAGAATCAAGGAGAAACAAGGAGTGAGGAAGGAACCCCTGCAGAGAGGTAAGTATTTTGCTTCCTACTTGTACAGCGATTTTACAAACACGAACAATGCCCGTGTCAGCAACTATATTTCTTTTCCCTTCACATCTCATCTCCATTGTCACAACCTGTGTCCTATAAGAATCCACAAGAGCCCAGTTTAGTAGAACAGTAAGGGATGTTGACCCCGGAAACCGCACAGCTTTGTTCTCACAGGGGCTGTGCAGCAACTTGGGCTCTCCCTTCCTGACACCTCCTAGAGAAGTATCTTCCTATGAGTCCGAAGAAGCAAAATAGATTTCATATTTACTTTTGAGAGAGAAAAATGTAGAATTGAACAATTCAAGCTACAAGACTATATTTAGAGTGTAATATGAACTGACATAGGACACCAGAAGACTTGGATTATAGGGTTATCTCTCCCTTTTTATAGGTGACCTTGAAAATACTTAGAGCAAGTTAGAGAGAAAAGCAATTACATTTTTGAAATTATACACCACTGTTCTCATTCATCTTGATAAGCACTTTTAAGGAAACAAAAAAAACTAGAATATTGCTTTTATAAGAGTTAGAGAGACATTGCCTCTGCAGTCAGTTTTAAAATAAATTTAGATGTATGAAGATGAATTTTTATTTCCTTCTTGTTGCTAAATTGGCTAATTCTAACAAAAAAAAAAAAAAAGAACAAACAGCAATTATATATTAGAGCCTTCAGAAAAAAAAGGTGTATGGAATTTATGGTCACTCTTTCTTATAATAATCTCTGTTTGTCCTTTTCTGTGTGTTTATATATGTGATTGAAGTGTTGATAGGAAGTTGCATTTATAAAAAACAGGATACTATACGAACAATGGACACACGATCTTAGTTATTCTTATCCATGCTGGTTATGCTCTCCTGTGCTAATTTAGGCATATATATTTGTGCCTTCTTTATTTTCATTATTTTCTTGCATTACCAATTAGGTGAGGTACTGAATGGTCTGTTATTCCCACTGTGGGAGGGCTAGGAGTCAGACATGCATGAATTGTTAGAAACTGTAAATTCATCAGGACACTTGACCTAGCCCACTGCAAGGCAACCAGTGTAAGCACTTTTCTGCTTGAATTATGAGTAGAATTGTGCTAGCTTTGAAATGCCAGAATCCATGCTGAGCTCAGTAAAAACTCTACAAGCTCATAGCTCCAGCCTCCGCTCTAATAGCAAGAGCAATAGGGGTTATATTTGGAAGCTCTTGGCAGTGAGATAGAAAAAGAAACTTCAAAAATCATTATGCTTCTCTTCTTAGGGCCCCCTTAGGAGTACTACTGGGAAGAATTCTGTCGACCTGCCACAGCTAATAGTCACTCAGCAACCCAGTGTAACCACAATTCCAGCATCAATGTGCTGCAGCTATTCAGTAGTACCATATCTGATGCTTGAAAGGGTGGAAAACATGATATGTGACAGCTGCTTATGAGTGATAGAGATAGAGAACAAAAAGCCTAATGGGTATGGGAATCTTCCTGCCCAGTGTACAAAAAAAAAAAAAAGAAGGGGATGATGACTTTTCCTAGCATGGCTGCATTCTTCAGCAGGCCCTGTCCTGTGTGCCAGACGGGCATCTTTAACAGCTCAACAATAACTGTTCACATGCCATCTTGAAGCTTTGGTCGGCTACTTTCACATAATCTGTGCTATATCACATACCACATAGCTTACAGTACACCAAGAGGTTTTTATTCCTCATTCAAGACAACAACAGGCAGAAATCACAAAAGGGTCAAATCAGTTCCCTGGGAATTTGTACAAGAAAACCAGCAGCTTTTATAACCAACATGCACAAGGTTGAAATATTAAGAAAGTTAGTTTACCTTTGGAAACAAGCGTTTTGTGACGCACCAAAGACTGTCTGGATTCTATAACAGAGTAGTGTTTTTACCATGGGCTTCATTGGGAATAGTCATAAAACCCCTTGACATACTTGAAACTCAGAGTTTGCTTTTCCACAGAAAGTTTAGCTATGTTAATTTCTACAATGTAAAACCATTTACTTTCACAAAGTAGGAATTTCTGATCACAACATCCCTGTGACATAGTTTAAAAAAAATTACAGAAAAACATTCCTTTTCTCCATATAGATGAAATTGAAGAAAATTTCCTTCATCATCAGTAGTAAAGGTAGCAAATTCTGACCTCAGCATGACTGCAAGTAATTTTTTTCTAGTCTTTATCATTGTCTGGTCCAAACATTAGGCATTTCTCTAATAAATTATCAGCAAAATAAAACTTGCGTTCACTGACGATTCTATAACTATAGAACAGATAGAGTTATAGGTTTAAAATAAGGAATAAATTTGCTCAAGATATGTGTTCATTTTAAACCTTCCAATTGGTTCACAAGAGCGGAAGTCTCTTCTAATATAAAACCTTCAGTTTTTAATAAAATGGAAATATATATCCTGGTGAGGAAACACACATAGCATATCAAGATGAATCACTGTATGCTGGTTAATAATGTCTCAATTCAAATCAATTTAATTCTGAGAACTGCGCATCATAAATCAGTTGGTTCACATGAGCAGTATTTATATGGATTTGTCAGTATTACCAGGAGAGGAAAACAGACATCTATTACTCAGTGTTCCTAAAATTTACACATAAGTAATCACTACTCACAAACTAAGTCCTACAGAGTTAGTAGCATTTATATTTCTGCTGGCTATGGTTCATTTTGTTCAATAGTTATGGAAATGGAAATGAAATTCTGTCTAATGTGAACATACTATGTTTTTCTTCCTCAAGGGACAAGAAAATGAACTGCATTGCTCTGGATAGGTTGTGCAACATATTTTTGTGCAACACATATTTTGGGACAAAACACATTACATCCTAAGGAATATCTTGGGGTCCATAAAGGTCAAACTAGTGGACATTTCTTGGGAATACAGAAGTAGAATGTCAGTTCCCTTTGACACTTATTTTACGTTATATACCTTCTCATCTTTCACATGTGTATACATATGTATTACACTTAATCTCCAGTATTCAGCATGAGTGGACTGGCATTTGACATTGATGAAATTTCCATGGAGAAGTCTCTTAGGGTGAAAACTTGGTTCCACTAGCTTCAAGAGAGATGGGGTTTCCCCATCTCTCCCATCTACTAGTGATCAAACTGAGACAGTTCCATGCAAGCAGAACTGGAATTAATAGGATTTTAAAGGACATGGTAACAGTTCATAATGCTATGAACCATTCTACTGAGTGATATTTTAAAGATACTTTGATTTATTAAGTTGTAAAGAAGGGTAAAATCTGAAGAGTTAAGAATTTTCTATCCAATTCTATCAGATTTTTTGTCAGGAATACAAAATACAAAAAGTATAATTTATAATTTACTGCCTAAACTTCAATTGAATAGATTGTTGAATGATTACTACCCTTGTAACAGGTATATATGTATGCTTTAGATGTGATACATAATGATTATAATCAGTTATAAAATGGTGACTGCACCAAACTATCTAACTCCTCAAAAGAAAAAACGCCCTTGGAACATTTTTTTCCGATGTGTCAGTGATTAAAAATATTACACAAAAGATACCTGCTATTGTTATTATATAGGAAAAAATACAGCAGAATGCTTCATGTTATCAATTAGACAAAATGGAGAAAGGAAATGACAGCAACATCTGGATGCACAACAGAATTCTTTTGGATCTCTACACCTCATTGTCCTTCTTTTGTGCAAGAGAGAAAATGCCTAACACATGCAACTGAACTGCATCCATGTGTCAGGCTCATGCGTCTTGTGCCATAGCCAAAGAAGTCACACAGTGCTCTCCTTTCCCTTTGTCAGCTTCTCCTGACTCTTTTTCAGAATTTATGATTGTCTGGAAAGGCCCTAAAGGCTTCCACATCATTCTTATGATGAGAAAAATAGCCCTTCCCACAGGAAAGCTGTAGGTCTGAAAAATAAGTCATGTATGAATTGAGGTCATCAAAAAGATCTTTCAAAAAACTTTTCTTTCATAAAAGGTTCTACTATCTAAACAGGGCTCTGCTTTACCTATGACCCTTACTCAGAACTTCAGTGCAGTTTTATCGGTCGTTGCAGTGTTTCAGAGGAGCTTCTTGTTGTCTCAAACTGGCAGTCCACATCTCCTTAAGACAGAAGTGTATGAATGCAGTCTAACTGCATTCACGTACCATTTGTATGCAAATACTTCAAAGACACAAATAAATTCTTTTGCTTATTTATGAAGCACTTTTGAGTAGTGATGGGAGGGTATTAATTAAGCAGAGACTTGTTAGTTTAAATTCCAATACCACTTGTAGGTCAGTATTTGAGAAAAACTAAGATGCTTACTGAATACAAGGACTTGACAGAGGATGAGTGACTCTGAACTTTCAAACATAGTGCAATGCAGTTGTTCCTGGCCTTCAAAAATGCTTGTCTTAAGTTTGTTTTCACGGGTTCACTAGCTGTTCACTAGTGTTGCAGGGTGAAAGGGAGAGGATGCTAGAACCAAAAGACCCATAAGGGGGCTTTCTTAAATAGAGCTCACTTACCTCTTCCCATGCCACCCTATTTCAGATTTTGAACATGTAACCTGCTGCCCATTCAGTGACCTGGGACAGTTGCCTGGCCCAGGCCCAACTAAAAGTTTCAAATGCAAAAACTATTTCTGAATTTTCTCACAACCTTGCCTAAAGCTATTCTGCAATCTTCAATAACATTTTGCTCTCTTTTTCAAGGCAGGTACTCCTGAAAGACAGCCTGAACCACCTCATGCTACTCAATGGAGATATATTAGTTTTTTAACCTCAAGTAATTAATTGGTAATAACTTCTAGCAGTAATTATCCTTGCCTATCAGTCTCCATTACTCTGAAACAAAGCAATCAACACCTTTCTCCTACTGTCACTTCTATTCCTTTTTGCTATATATTTTCTTTTATCCTACATAATGTTATATATGAATTTAATTAAAGCAGAGATACTGAAAGATAATATGAGATTTTATCATGTACCAGCACAGCAGGAGAAAAGAAGATGCTCCTCTTGTTGGTCAGTACGTTTTGGTCAGTGAGAGCACATATTAGCAAAACCTCTGGACAGATCCAGTGAAGCTATTGCAATTTTTATATCTTTATATCTGCAAGTATGCTGAAAATGCAACCATAGGTTCTACCAGACATTTGATGCATGATTAAAGTAAGATAGCAGAAGTTACCATTCTTTGCTATCCATGGCACACTCACCTAATGCAAGGGTTTCTTTCACTGACTATCAGAAGCCATGGTTTTAGGTGTGGCAATATTAATAGAAATACTGATGTGAAAACTGGTGGTTCAGGAGAATATGACACTTCCCTACCACAAGAAAGGTAACATCCATCAGACAGGTGGGGAAGTTGCTGAGGTCATATAACTTCAACTTTCCTATTGCTTTCCTCCTCCTCGTTGTTTATCCGAGTCCTGTGGTAAGAATTTAACCCCACAGTGGAAATCCAAGTATACTGTAGCCACAAAAATGACCCATTTAGGGCTGTTTCTCAAATATTACCCTCTAAAAGTGTTACTAGTCATATATAATTAAACTTCAGTCATCTGTGTTGAGCCTAAACTTAGTATGATCTAACCTAATCTTTCAGCCCTGACTTCATCACTTTTAAGTTATTCTTCTAGATACTAACCATTTAAAGCCTATCTGTAATTTGTAGCACTTCACATTTTCTTTGGTTTCCAAAGCCAGGTCCTAAGTAAAGACCAAAAAAACACTTCAGACAATTTAATCCTTTCTAGAAGGAGCTGTTAGCATTCAAGGATTACATTACATCAAAAATAAAGGCTAAACTCCAGCATGCACTCTTTGAATGAAGTAACAAACGCTCTATTATATCCTTTGATCATTTGAGCTCACCTGTAGGAAATTTTACACTTTTTTTATTAAACTGTTGAATTGTCTTTGCTGTACAAACTGGAGACACTCTTGACAGGTTTGAAGTCATTAATACCTCTGAAAAATGCTCAGCAGAGCCTATGATACTCTCATGTCTATGCATGTTTGTATAACAAGTCTGTAGTTTCCTAACATGCCAGGTACTCTTTCCTCTTGATATTTTTGTAACAAATGGAAATGAATGAAATAATAACATATTGGCAAAATTTTCCATGACAAAAATGTCATGGAATGCCATAGGATGCATTAGAACTTATAATGACTATAAAGGAAAAAAAAACACTAAATTTAGCAAACCCGCAAGATTGTCAAAACACATTTCTAGAATAAATTATCAGTTATTACAGTCAAAAATAAAAGTTTGGGTTTTTCATTAGTGTCTGGCCAAAACATTTGCCACTACCCATTATGAGAGACTGTATACCCAATCAATTCATTCATATATCAGATGCTCATAAATTCTCACATAAATAGATATACACACACACTTTCTCTCCTTCCCCATACATGCACATACACACACCCACACATACACATATATATATGAATCCATGTATGGCCTATTAAAATAAGATTATAGTTGAATACTGCCTCTTTGGTTGCTCTTCTTTTAAAGATTTCATTAGACATTTATTTAATTTTAGATGCAGAGTCACCTATAAACATATTCTTTCTCATTTAAAAAAAAACACCTTAAGTAACTTCTGGCGATGCAGACTACTATTTGGTTCTAGTATCTTCAGCAATGAACAGCTGAAAGTTATTTTTCCCCAGTCTCTGTAGGTCTTTAGTTTCCTTCTATTCCTCTATTTTTTTCACAAACTCTTCATACTGGAACAATATTTATTAAAAGACTAACATGGATGCACTCTGCCAGACACACAAAGAACTGGGAGTGGAGCCTCCTTTTCTTCTCAAGTTGTGCTCTATATACATTTTTTTCTTACATGTTATATAGCTTTTGACTATTTTAATACACTTTACACTTCAAGTTCTCAGACGAATACTGCTAAATAAATACGCCTATACATAAAAGCATACTGCCAGGCCATCACTGCAATACTCATACAAAAAGAATTAATCCATAGCAATAAATGTATGAGACAGACAGGAAATCAACAGTTATCAAATCTTAATGACGGTAGATTTTAAAATGAACTTGTAATCTATAAAAAAGTTCTTCACATAGTGTAAAACTCTCTGTATTATACCCTCAGCTAAAATAATTCCCCAAAATGAAATTTACATTCATTTTTCTTAGAGAGCTCTTTCTTTGACTAATTCATGTTTCAAATCTTGGCCTATTAGAGATAACTATTCAGTGGAGGGTTTCAGTGAGCTTCTGGATCTTAATCCTGTTGTCTTGGTTAGTCTCTCTAATAATTACACAATTTGATTGCCTCAGAGGGAGTGGGGTAGAGGGATGGGAGCAGTTGTTTAGTATCCATTAGCTTCTGATTATAGGAAAAACAAGATAGTGTCATATTGGCTGAGCTCACTGGGGAGGAAAACAATGTGCCTTAGTATAATTCTATATAATCAAGATATTAGAAGGATTAAATGTAACCAAACCTTTTCTAAAACAGAAAGATGAGCAACTACACTTTGTCTCAAGAAGCTATTTTCAGTTAATGCAAGAGCTCTGACCTCTAGCATTGGAATGAATGGGCATTACCAACTGCTCCTAAAAGCTCCAATGCGGTGTTGGTTTTCACAGAGAACAACGGTTCTACCAAGGGAAGAACCATGTCCTTTTTTGTTTGTAATAACTGTTGGGCGTCTAGTGAGATTGGGCACCATCTCTATCTATGATAATTAATAACCCCCAATGCAGAGTTTGCAACATGAACAGGCATGTGAGATGAAGGAATAGATACCATAAATCTTACTATTTCATTTAATTCTAAGCTGTGGTTTAATGTTAATATGGACAAAAGTAGGTCTGATCTACTGGGGCATGAGGGAAATAATCACTTTTGGTTTCCATGCCTGTATGTTACAGAAACCTTGATTCAACTTCCTGGGCTGCAAGTCAGGGATATCTGGTCTAACCCAACCTGTTGAACTTTTTTGAGCACCTGGAATGAATGACCTGGCTCTTATTACACTATTGTTATAAGTAAATTGTTAGAATAGTGCCTAGATTCAGATGAGACTGACAGCATTTTTCACTGAAAATTTCTCCAATGAGATAGGCCAGAGAAGTGATGTTCACTACTGTTTTAATATCTGCCAAACTGCAGCTTTAAAATTCATGGTTTATTAAGGTCATTCTGTTTCTTAACATTTTTCGTATCATCTTCTGTGATATTTATGCTAATTGCCAAATGCTTTCACTGAATTTTTAGCTTCAGTGATTAACTTCTACACATACAATTTAAAAAGTAGAACACTTAATTTAAACACAATACACATAAAGGTTTTTTTTTCTCTCTCTTTTGCTTTACACTGATATTGTTAAGACTAAATCAGATATGAAATATATGCTTGTTATTGAAACAAAAATCCACTCACATTCAAAGTTTAATTTTACTCAGCTTTCCATACAATGACTTCAATACTGCTTTGTCTGCTTATTGTGAGTGTCCTTGTCAGAGTGTTTGTGGAGCATATCATTTACGGAAAAAAAACATTCAGAAATAGGGGCGTGGAATGGTAGGTACATATCTAGATCTAGATATGAATGTTTGTATGTAGACACACAGACACATATACACTTCAAATTGAGTGTTTTCTGCTCTTGACATTTGCAACTTCTCTTTACAGTGACAGGAACCTATTGTAACCTAATCAGGGACCTCACAGTTTCCAGATTCACTTATTCACAGTTCTGAATTTCTTACAATTTTATGAATTGCTCTGAAAATTTTAAAATTAAAAACCATCATTGTATACTCTTCCAGTATCTGCATTAAAGAATATACCCCTGTCAAACATAATCCGACTCAGTGTTTATTCTTATCGTATACACCCAAACAACAAAACCTTTTCAGAGAGTTATGACTCCTTTTACTTACAGCAGATGGGTTAACTTATACTCTCGTACAACTTCTTTCTCATCCTCCTAATGAAATGTAATGCCACAGATTGCTGTATAGATCCTTAAAACTGCAGCTTGCATGATACCCTTGTGGTATATTAATCTTTTAACCCCTTCAGGCACAATGAACATCAATTACACAGCACTGTTGCCCAGAGGTGAGATCTGTGAGCTGGAACTGAAAACCGACTGCAGTCAAGGCATCTCATGCAGCTCCTCAGCAATCCATCTTCTCCAGAATGTGGGGGCAGCACTCTTTCAGAAAGCCATCAGCACATAATATGCTATTTGAGTGTATTTGTGGCTAGAACTAACTTGTCGTAGAAGAAGGAGCTCACAAATCATCCTGACCTTCCTGACCTCATCCAGCTCCTCATTTGCAGCTGAGGAACACAGGCTATGAAATAGAATCAAAAAAGCTCCACATGAAAGGAGCAAAAGGAGATTCTTAGAATTGCTCTGGATTTCTCAGAGGATAGAAGGTAAAAAAAAAATACCAAAAATACCACCAAAAAAAAAAAAAAAAAGAAGGGAAGGGGAGGGAAGGGTAGGGAAGGGAAGGGAGGGGAAGGGAGGAGTAGAAGGAAAAATAATATGG
>VWPW01010667.1:74019-190965 GCA_013389825.1 Crypturellus undulatus
AAAATTGTCTGGGAATCAAAAAAAAAAAAAAAAAAAAAAAAAAAAAAAAAAAAAAACACAAAAAAAAAAAAAAAAAAGGAAGGGAAGGGAAGGGAAGGGAAGGGAAGGGAAGGGAAGTCAGCAGGAAAAGAAAACATGATATGAGCTCCCTGCTATGAAGATTTCCTAGCAGTTCCAAATGCTTGTTTATAATCATTTCTCCTAGCTAGTCAGCTAGTCAGACACCCATGGAAGTTACATTGGCTGTATGCCTCCAGTATATGATCTGCCACTTGTTAAGTTTGTTCTGAGAGTACATACATACTAAGATAGTAATAGTCTCACTATTTTAGAAAATAGAAATCAAAAACATACTGAATAGTTCTTATGAACCTCAGTGAGCTTAAAGATAAATGGATCTGTTACTATAACTTTAAGAATGTCTGGTTCTTCCTATTACAAGGCTAGCTGTTTATACCATGAATATATGTATGGTTTTCAAGCAGCTACCTGAAATTTCTAAGTGCTTACCTTGATGATATGACATGAATATCTTTGAAAACTCACCAAAGGAGACAGTTCAAGCAACCTCTAAAATAGGGGACTTACCGACTGAATAAGAATAGCATGGTAGAGTAAGACAGATACATGTCCAGAAGATTTTCACTGGTAGTTCCTCAGGTTGAAAAAAATGAATGAGTGATAGACTCCTCAAGAGTTTATTATTATCTGCTTTTTAATGCTCCCCTGCTATTTCTACTAAAGGAATTGAATGGAAGGTAATGAAGTCTGGACTGTCAGTGTTGTAGGGTTAGGATGAATTATGTTGTAGGATGATCCACCTTGCTCAAAACTAAGTAGAACAGATGTCCACTGCACCCTTGGTAAGATGGGAGGAAACTTATCAGTAGAACAGACAGTTAGCACTCTTTAACCAAAACAATGTAGCTGCTTATTAAAATCAGAATGTTTTTTACATATTGCAAACTTGTCAGGAAAACCTGAAGTGAACTGCCTTCCTTATAATACTAAAAATTGTGCCCACAGATCAAAAAGACCCTTGAGCAGGTGAAAACCCTTCCCCTGAGCATGCATGAGTGGACATGATGAGTAAGCAATATTATGATTATATGTAAATTACTAACCAATCAGTGGAAGAGAGATGTACTTGGGAAGGTACTGAGTGTGTAAATACAGTTTGGAAAGTTGGGAGAGTGTGCTTGATTTATGGGAAATTACTGAACACCCAGGCTTGTGCAACTTTGAAATAATTAAGCAAATGTTTCTACTGAATATGTGATTATTGGCTCACTGCACACTGGAATCCGCTTTTCGGACAACAGCAGTGTTCAATATGCATTCTGGTACCTGTTGCACACTTAAGGAACTATCAAAGTCAGTGCACAGTACTGGATGATTTCTTTCTTCAGGAAATACTGGGTATTCATCTTTCTCTTGCAAATATTTTATTTAGGTTAGTATTTACTACTTACTCAATTCCTCTTGTGAAAAGGCTTTCTCTAAACTACTTCTTAGCAATTCTTGTTTCAAACAACATTGTCATTTTCTGCCTTTTAAGAAGCATTCCTTTTTTAGAGAGATCTATTGAAACACGGGATATTCAATTCTAGCTGAAAATGAAAGGATTAAGTATTTCTCTAGTAATGAGATAGAAAAGTTATTACTGTAAAAGATTTAAGTATTGTCTGTGACAGCATAAGTCAGATGAGGTCCTGATCCTGTAATTTTCAAAGCAGATGAAAGATTTTAGGTACCAAATAGGAAACCATTGGTTTGGGGGACTGTTGCAAGTTTCTCAGCATCATAGACAAAATTGTATTTAAGATGAGGAAAAAGTAACTTATTTTCATGCATGGAATGGCAAGATTATTTTTTTATCGCAGCAAAGCCAATGCTATCTTCTACTATTGCTGAGTCTCTGTTAAAGCTGGCCCCAGTCAGCATTGTCTACTATTTCTACTTTTTTCTTAGTTCACAGACTCTAATTATTTTAAATAACTGAAAAAAGCAGGAAATATTTAGAAATTTACTTATTTACTAATTTACAAATAATTAAATGCAGTAAATAAACATTTATTTCACATTTACTACACAGACTTTAGCTCTTCTTAGATGCAGTCATGTTTTCAGGATGCTGCAGCTACAGAAACTTGTGCTTGTAAAATAACTTTGCACAGGCACAACTTACATTCAAGAAGGAAGAAGCATCAATGAAGCTGGATATTTGGGGGGGTATACAATCAGACTCAAACCTGGCAGCAATAGTTCAGGTGTTATTGAAGTTTGTAGAGTTACTGATTTTAGTAGGGTCAGGATATGAGTTCTTGTTTTTTAGCAAAGAACTGGGGAGTATGGAAGCATCCTTCAGTAATGGAATAGTAGGGGAGAGCCTCAGCTCCATTAGATCTTTAACTTCTAGACAGCTAAAGCTAACCTAAGGTAGGATCCCTCTGTAGTTAATGGATGGAGATAGACATCTACAGAGGGTGTTTCATCCTACCTGTTTTAGATGTATATCAAGAAAGAAATGCCCTCAGGAGATGCATGTTTTGCCATGTTGATTATAGAGAGAATACAAATGACTAGAGTGTTTAGATGTCTAAGTTTCATATAGCTAACTTTATATTAAACAAAAACCACTAGATATTTAGAGGTAGATGTTTTACAAAGTTTTGTGATGTCTTTTCCAAAATAAATATAAAAATAAAATGAAGAATAAACAGGATCTGTATTAAAACAGCTATGTAAGCACATGAAAAGGCTGTAACAGATCTCTCCTAAATCCATTAATTTTTCATTAAACACTAGACTTCCCTTACTTCGTCAATCAGTCTGAGTACAGCATTTCTGTGTTAAATATCTATAATGCCACAATAGCTGTTGGGATATTTATTGCCTTCATATATAAGAACTTATATTGAACTTTCTGTATCTATATCTCAGAATGCCTTATAAACATTACTTCTTTGTGAGTACAACACTATTATTATATTTGCTATATAGCTGTTGAAACTACAATACCACACATGGAATAGAATCTAATTTGTCAGCTACAAATATTCATTTAAAAATCACCTTACAAATATAAATAGGAAATAAAAAAAATTGAAATTGTTTTTGACAGAAACAGTGCTTGGGCATCAGTGCTAAAATTGCACTCTTTTTTGTGAAACTTAAATCATATGGCAGCTATCACACAACAAGAGATTACAATCATCAGACATACTAACATGTTTTAAAATATGTCAAATGAAGATATGATTTCTAAGGCAGTTTAAAGGAAAGTATGCAGCTTATTCCTACAAGAAAGAACTCGAGCAAGGGGAGGCAAAAGACCTGAGTGGATGGGCAAGGAGCTGTTGGGTAAACTTAATGAGAAAAAGAGCACATACATAATGCGGAAGAAGGACCAGGCCACAATGGAAGAATATACAAACATTGTCAGAGAATGCAGCGATGCAACGAGGAAGGTCAAGACCCATTTGCAATTAGAGTTAGAGAGAGATGTCAGGGACAACACGAAGGACTTCTACAAATACATCAGCAGCAAGAAGACAAGGAAAATGTTAGCTGCTGAATGGAGTAGGTGCCTTAGTGATGTAGGATGCAGAGAAGGCAGAGTTACTAAATGCCTTCTTTGCTTCTGTCTTTACTGCTAAGACTACTCCCATAAACTACTAAGCCTCAATAGAAGAGAGATAAACAGGAAAAAGAAAGACTTTCCACTCATCAAGGAGTGTTGGGTTAGGGATTATTTAGGCATCTATGTGCCCGGATGGGATGCACGCAAGAGTGCTGAGGGAACTGGCAGGGGTTATTGCTCAGCTGCTCTGCATCGTCTTTGAGAGGTCATGGGGAGAGAGGGAGGTGCCACAGGGCTGGCAGAAAGCCAATGCCACTCCAGTCTTCAAAAAGGGCAAGAGGAAGGACCCGGGAAACTACAGGCCAATCAGCCTCACTTCCATTCCTGGAAAGGTGATGGAGCAGCTCATCCTAGAGTCCATCCCTAGGCATGTCAAGGAAAACAAGGTCATCAAGATCATGGACTCACCAAGAGGAAGTCATATTTGACAAACCTGATTGCTTTCTACGATGGGGTGACTGGCTGGATGAATGATGGGAAAGCCGTTGATGTTGTCTACCTTGACTTCAACAAGGCTATTGACACAGCCTCCCATAACATCCTCGTAGAAAAGCTCCAGAAGTGTTGACTGGACCAGCGGACAGTGACGTGGATTGAGAACTGACTGGATGGCAGGTCCCAGTGGGTGGTGATAAACGGGGCCGAGTTTGGTTGGAGGCCTGTGGACTGCTGGTGTCCCTCAGGAGTCAATACTGGCCCAGTGTTGTTCAATTTCTTCATCTATGACTTGGACAAGGGCACACAGTGCATCCTCAGTAAGTTTGTGGATGATATCAAACTGAGTGGAATGGCCAACACTCCACAGGACTGTGCTGCCATTCAGGGAGACTTAGACAGGATGGAGACTTGGGCAGAGAGGAATCTTAATGAGATCAAAGGCAAGTGTAGGGTCCTTAAACTGGTCAGGAATAACCTCAGACAGCAGTACAGATTAGGGGCTGACATGCTGGAAAGCAGCTGCATGGAAAAGGATTTCAGAGTCCTGGTAGACAAGAAGCTAACTATGAGGTAGCAATGTGCCGTTGTGATCCAGAGGGCCAACGGGATCATGGCCTGCATCAGGAGGAGTGTTGCCAGCAGGTTGAGAGAGGAGATCCTGCCCTTCTACTCAGCTCCGGTGAGGCGGCACCCAGAGTACTGGGTGCAGTTCTGGGCTCCCCAGTACAAGAGGGACATCAAGCTTCTAGGGAGGGTCCAGCGTGAGCAACAAAGATGATTAAGGGACTGGAGCATCTATTATATGAGGAAAGACTAAGCAAGCTGGGCCTGTTTAACCTGGAGAAGACTGAGAGGAGATCTGATCAATGTGTATAAGCACCTGAAGGAAGAATGTAGGGAGAATGGGGCCAAAATTTTCTCGATGGTGACCAGTGATAGAACAAGGCATACAAGCTGAAACACAGGAGGATATGTTTCCCATACCTGTGAGGGTGCAAGATCACTGAGCAGAGGGGTTGGACTAGATGATCTCTAGAGGTCACAATTCTGTGATTCTGTGATTAATACACCACATATTGTCATTTCATCATAGTACACTACATTTCATATAGTACACTATGGTATGTTGAATATATGTCATAAACTAGTCTGGAAACAGGACTACCCTATTCTTTTTCAAACTTTACTCTTTGAGCCTACTTTCTGGAGATAAATAAGCCACTAGGAACAGAGCATTTCAAAGGCTATTTTGTGAACTTATGCTTTCAAGTTTCAAAAGTGTTTTATATTTTGAAAAAGAGATTTAATCACGGTAATATTTACTGGTCTTTAATGCTTTATTTATTGAATGAAAGGATAAAATGTTCAGTCACTTATTTCACTCTTCTAATGTTCAAAAATATTGAAAATTTGTCCTCTAGCCTACTCCACATTTCTAATGCATATTCATTTTATACACGCATGTCTTTATGTATACATATAAACACACACAAATGAAGAGATTACAGTCTCTTTGCAGTATCTTTCAATCTTTTAATCTCTTGTGAAGAGCAGATTATGAATAACCTTTTAAATTCAGAATGTTAAAATATTCCAACCATTACAAATATGTTGTCTCTCCTCCCTACAAAAAAGATACTTGCTTTCGAAGATCCCATGTTGTCCAGGCAAAGACCTAAGAGCCTCCAGAGATCAGTGTTCATTGCCGGGAGGCCACTAAACTCAGTAGCAAACTCCTGGAAGGCTAGCTAACACCAGTGCACACTATGGGATCATAGAATGATAGAATCATTGTGGCTGGAAAAGACCTTCAAGGTCATTGAGACCAACCGTAAACCCATCACCATCCTGCCTGCTAAATCATGTTCCTAAGTGCATCATCTACACATTTCTTGAACACTGCCAGGAACAGTGACTCCATCACTTCCCTGGACAGTCTGTTCCAATTCTTCAACACACTTTCTGTGTAGAAATTTTTCCTAATGTATTCTATTTTTTCCTGGCATAAATTGAAGCCATTTGCTTTTTTCCTATTGGTAGTTATTCTGGAGAAGAGATTGTCCCCCACCTCACTACAATTTTCTTTCAGGTAGTTGTAGCTGTAGGGAGCAATAAAGTCTCCCCTGAATCCCCTCTTCTCCAGACCAAAAAACCCCAGCTCCCTCAGCCACTCCTCATAAGTTCTGTGCTCAAGCCTCTTCACCAGCTTCACTGCCCTTTTTTGGGTACGCTCCAGCTTCCAGGTCTTTCCTGTAGTGAGGGGCCCAAAACTGAACACAGTATTCGAGGTGCAGCCTCACCAGCACTGAGTACAGGAGGATAATCACTTCCCTAGTCCTACTGGCTACACTATTCCTGATACAAGCCTCCTGATACTGTTAGCCTTCTTGGCCACCTGGGCACTGCTGCCTCATGTTCACCTGGCTATCGACCAACACCCTCAGATCCATTTCTACCACACGGCAATACAGGTACTCTGTCCCAAGCCTGTAAGGTGGTATGGGCTTGTTGTGACCAAAGTGCAGGACCTGGTACTTGAACCATACATACTGTTGGCCTCAGGCCATCAACACAGCCTGTCCAAATCCCTCTGTAGAGCCTTTCTATCCTCAAACAGATCAACTTCCTCACAGCTTGGTGTCTTCTGCAAATTTGCTGAGGGTGCACTCAATCCCCTCATCCAGATTGTCCATAAAGATATTAAAGAGGACACGGCCGCAAAACGGACCCCTCAGAAACACCACTCGTGCAGTCGACAGTTGGATGTAGGACCTGCCTTTCACGAACATGTCGACTGGGCCTGATCCGATGATTGTTGCACACATGGTGTGTGATCACTCTCAAGATGATCTGCTCCATAACCTTCCCTGATACCAAGGTCAGTCTGACCAGGTCTGTCATTCCTTTGATCCTCCATCCAGCACAAGACGTGTCCTTCTTGTACATGGGTCATGTGGGACCTCCTTGATTGACCAGAAGAGCTGATAGATGATGGAAGGTGGTTTGGAAAGCTCTTCCACCAGATCCCTCAGAATCCTTGTGTGGATCCCATCTGGTCACATAGACTCGTGGGTGTCCAAGTGTAGTAGCAAGTCACTGACTGTTTTCTTCTGAATTATAGGGGCTTTGTTCAGCTCTCCAGAGCTTGGTCCTCAAGGGACCAAGTACCTTGAGGATAACTGATCTGGTTGTTAAAGACTGAGGCAAAGAAGGCATTAAGCACCTAAGCCTTATCCTCATCGTTGGTGGCAATTTTCCCTGCTGCATCCAATAACAGATGGAGATTCTCCTTGGCCCTCCTCTTCTTGTTGATGTATTTATAGAAATATTTTTTGTTGTCTTTTACAATGGTGGCCAGATTGAGTTCCATCTGAGCTTTTGTCTTGCTTATTTATTGTCTGCATACACTAGACTCTTCCTAAATTTCCTGTCCCTTCTTCCAAAGGTGATAAACCCTCTTCCCGAGTCTCAGCAATAGTTCCCTATTCAGCCAGTCTGTTGCTCTTCCCCGCTGGCTCATCTTTTGGCACAGGGGGACAGCATGCTCTTGCACTTTTTAACATTTCCTTCTTGAGAAACGTCCATCCTTCCTGGACTCTTTAGGACTGTCTCCCAAGGGACTCTCCTGACCAATGTCCTAAGGAGTCCAAAGTCTTTCCTCTGGGACATATTTATAAGCATGGTCTCCTACAAAAACTATGGACTAGGAGCTCTTTCTGGATTTTGTCTACTCAAGATATCTCTCAGAATTTTTTGAGAGGATGGTTTGCACAATAAGAATCAAGTAGTTCATGGGAGGCGAGGCTGCTCTTTCCGTGTATAGTACATTTTTTGCCTTCCAGCTCAGGAAAGAACAGACAACAAAGGCCTGAAGATTCAAGACAAAGAGCACTAAATGTCTGAAACCTGCAAGCAGTTACAGTACATGGCATTTCTCCCTCTCAGTTTAACTGTCTTTTGCAGCCACAGGGCTTTTCTTGTCAGATGAACGTACCTGCTTTAGCACGGGTTTTGGATCTCCATGCCAGAAATACCTGAAAAAAAATCTACTAATTACCTGAATAAATGTGTTTGTTCTTGTCTGAAATGCAGCTTATCTAGTTGCCAGTGCCCTTCTTATTTTCCTCTAAGGAGTGGGCTTAGCTGAGAATTCTCCCAGAGAGCTTGCTTTTCATGTCAGTAATTATGTGCTTTGCTGGCTTCGAAGAGATATTAGCTAGTCCACCAATGGCAGCAAACAAAAAATACATATTCTCGAGGGAGATCCATATCTAAAATAAAATAAAGGCAAAGAATTTCAGATTTGGGGCTTTAGACTTTATTAAAATTTGCATACAGCAAAGTGATGCTTGCTAGGAAGTAAAAGCTTATAAACTAAGAAGTTATGGGAAGTCCTGTTTCAGAAGCATAAACATTTTAGGCCAGGTCTCTCACTGTGCTTGTGAATCAGTAGATTCAAAACATACATATATGCATATACAATACGTGCAATCCAAAAACATTAAAGAGAAAACTTTAAACTGCAGATCAAGAATTACAACAGATTTTGTGGCAATATCATTATAGTATTCATTCAATGTTTCTTAGTACTTACAAATATAACCAGTTGGAATAAGGCTATTTATTAAAATGAAAAATGGCTTATCAGCTTCTGAGTTTCAGTTTATGTTGAGTTACAAGACCGTAATCATGTTGAAAGGACTATATGCCCAAGATACATATATAGTTTTATTATATCAGCTACATTAGAGGGGATACTCAAATTTAACTCACTAAGATCTAATAAATAAATAAATAAATATCAATACCATCATCATTTGAGAGATGTTCTTTAAATTCAGAATAATTTCCACCCACCATAATCTCAAGTAGTCCACCCTTACAGACTTATATATCAATCAGCAAATAGTACCTACCTGTCTGACTTGTGTCCGTTTACTTGTACGATCAATTGGGTCAAGATCTGTGTGAAGAGAGAGTTTGGTGGGATTTTTTTTTTGAAGACTGAATTTTGCTGATTATTATTATTCAGTTTATGAAAAGGACCTGTTTTTTTTTTACAGTATGTCACTCTGCTTATTGTACAATAGCTACCTTCTTTTAAATTTTATAAATAAAAAAGGATCAAAACAACAACAAAAAAGCCACAACTACACTTACACGTATTTATAATAATGTAAAACTATTTCATTTCACTCTAGTAGCAATTATTAGCTTAGAATATACTGTGATAACTGTGATAAGTTTATTTGAAATAACAAAAGCTTTTAAAGAATCTAAGAAAATTGTGGGATGTTATGTATATGCACTCAGAGAGGAGTAACTGATTAAAAGACAGGAAACTGATCAGGTTTCAATGTCTCAAGTGGTTAAAAAATGACGTCCCAAAGACAGCTATGCCACAGACTGGGTTATACGATGTAAAAATTCTGGAAAAGGGATGAGGTGACAAAATTTATTGTTGCTCATCAGGGCTGACCGCTACGCACTGCACACACACCTCATTATATTGAATGATAGACTGGCAGATGAATTCAATGTAGATTAATATAAAGAAAAGGGAGGGGGAAAACCTTCCTTATTTACACACACAGGGATGATTTCTTGACTTCCTATTACCACCTAGATGCAAAATCTAGAGTTAATTCCAGGAAAAAGTCAACTCAGAGGTGAAAAACAGTTTTTGAACAGGTGAAAAATAAGAAGAATTGGATTCCCAGTTTTAAAAAGAGATGACTGAAGGGAATATGAGAAACCTCCTCCTATAAAATTGAAAGTGTGAGAAGATGATGAACTGAGTTGTTCATTTCTCATAAATACAGAAACAAGAAGCTTAAAATGAGATTAGCAGATTACAATTTCAAAACAACAACATCAGAAAAGAAGGATTTCTTCAAAATACTCCTAGTTAATTTGTGTGGATTTGGGGGTTTTGTTTTGTTCTGTTTTTTTTGTTTGTTTGTTTGTTTTGTTTTCCTAAAAGATAATATATTTGCTGAAATTCCCATGGATAAAAAAAAAAAGACAAATTCATGGAAGACTGGCCACCACACACTATTGCATATACTATCACTTGCCTATTTAGGAAGCACCATAAGTACCTGAATGCTGGGAGAATACACTAAACAAACATCATATGCTTTCCTCCTTATGTCCCATTCATTGTGAATTTACATCCTCAAATCAAAACAAAACAAGGAAAACCATAGAGCTCAAATAAATCAGGATTTGAAGGAAACAGCTTTTACTATCAAGTCTATCAGGTCTACTGAAATAGATACATACCTAAAATGCATACATCCACTGAAATGCATACAATCCCTTGAATAACCTAAACAAGTTCAACTGTAAAGTGTATTTGATTTTCTAGACTCTTACTTTCCTTACTTTTCAATATTCTTATTTGTCCTAAGTTTAGAAGCATTATTCTCAAACAGAAGGTGTTCCAAACAAGTTAATAATCTCTGTTTTTTTTCAGCCACTACTGTCTCTTAAAATTCTTTTGCTCCTTAAGTTGCTCCCTGCCTCTATCCTTCATAGTTAATTAGCAACTGAGGATGATCAGTCATACCTCCTTCCAGCCCTGATTTTATTGCTTTAAAAAATCTGAGCTGTTTATGAAATTAAACTTTTGGACTTAATTAAACGAAGCAAATTACCATTATTTTTATGTACTTTTTTAAAAAGTAAGAAAAAAATTATTTTGATGACAGTGCCTTTTCCAACAAAAAGCATCTTCAGTCTTTAATCAACTTGATTGATTCTAGTGCAGTCTGGTTGCACTAGAAACTGCTAGGGAACTTCGGAATCTGGACCACCCAGATAAAAAAATCAGTAGAGTCAATTTCATCAGGGAAAAAGGAAAGCCTTTTTGGGTGATTTCTTTTGTTCATTAAGTTTGTTTACTTGTCTTGGGAGTTTATTTCTGGCATCAGAAGTGGAAACAAGAAAAAAAAAAGAATAAAAGAGAAAATGGGAATATGAGAGCAAGAGAAGTAGTAATAAGAATGGTAGCACAAAAGCATCCCCAAAGTCAAAATGAGTTAGTAACTAGTTCTATAATACAGTGATGAAAGCAATTTTAAAGAGATGTATAAAATGGAAGGCACAAATAGTTTGAATAAGAGTGTTGTTGAAGACTAACACGTTCCTGGAGTCCAAAGGTCATACAGTGGGGCATATACATATTACAATAGATGTAAAGTACATTTATCCGTGTGCAGTCCAGGAGATAACATAGCTTTTCATCTCCTTATTTCGATATCTTTATGTTCTGCTCAGTATGTGTGCAATAACTTTTTCAATACATGAAAAATGCAAAAATTTTTAGGTATTATCAAGTACTAGCAGTAAGGACAGTATTCTGCATATATCCATGGGCTTATATTTTAATATTATTTTATCAGGTGTGAATCTTTCTTCTTTAACAACTTTTGGTACAGCAAGATAACACCCCGCTCATCAGCACATATAATTATAAGTGCTCATCTAAGCCTCATCTAAGCCTGTTCACTCAGCCTCATCTAAGCAAAATAAATTATATTTCAGTACCATTTCACTGAGGGAAAAATCATAAGACTGTTAAAATTCACAGAGGAGAAGCAATGGTGGGAGATTCATGCATTAATTTTTTATCTTCTCTCAATAAGTATCCTCACACATCCAGAAAGAAAACAACGGATGAAGTAGAAGTGAAACAGAAGTATGACAATGTCCAATACATCCTAAGAACACAGAAGTAAATATGTGTTTCTCAGTGGACTAGGCTCAAGTCAGCTCTCAGATTATAAATTTACCCTTCCTACACCTTATCACTCTCTTTATTAGCTTTTTGTTTAACCAGATTGCCACTAACATTGGCTGCAAACACCAAAATATGAAATTCAAACGCAAAGAACTGCTAGTCTTATAGGAATATATTTTCAATAAGATTTGATGTGACTTTCTTATTTAGGCTATCTTATTTGGCCATGGAAGTATTGCTGGTTGATTGGAAATATTTACATTTATGTTATTTTGATACGTTGTGTGAATAGCAACAGGTGTCTCACAGCAGTCTACCAGGTATGTGCTGTCTTGTCAGGGGGCAGGCTTGCACTGAAACATGATAAGTTGCTAGCTCACAAGAGTGCAGATCTTCAGTAATGAGGTTGTCCAGGCATTACAGTTACTCAGCATAGTCTTTAAGATTTGAAAAAAAAAAAAAAAAAGGAAGACAAAAGGTACCCTGAAAAAAATAGACCGTTGTACTGCTCCGACTTTGCCCCAGTCACACACAGCTTCCCAAGATGAGATAGAGAGAAAGCCAGTGACTTCTCTCTGAAGCACTATGGAGAGAAGTGTAAGCAATGCTACAACATATTTTTGATCCTCAAGCAAATAACTAAGATAAGTTACAAAGAGCCATGGGCAAATACAGAGATGTTCAAGCTTCTCTGATAATATTATGAAATAAGAACACACCTTCAAAGTACTTCAGTGTCAAATCTGCAAAAAGAAAAACCCAAAGACTCCAGAGTTGGAGTTGGAATGATTGTCAAACACCACCACAGAAGTGGGTGCCCAATGCTGCTTCTCCTCATTTTTCTTATCCTGCCTTCCTTGGATAAGGAATAATATATATTCTTCAGCAACTACAACAATTTTAGTCAACCATTGCAAATACAGCTAACTAAAAATGATGTCAATTTGTATGCTACATAAAACTGTGAAGCAATATGTTTTACTTCTTTCTGTTGTCTTCACCCAGTACAGTCTGAGATGAAAAACAGAGAGAAGACAAAGTATCTATTACCATTCCGTCCTTTCCTCCTATGTTCATGATGGTGGACTTTGAATTTCTTAGTGAAATGAATCACAACATATTTCATCTGGACAAGAATATTTATACTCCATCCAGAAGATCATGGTAAGAGGAAACTTTATCATTAAGAAACTGTGAGCAAAAATGGGATTCAAGTAGCCAATCGATTACCAAATCAATGTAGAGCGTAATTCAGTTAACCAAACAAAGCTGTCCAGTGCCATTTGATATCTCTTAGGAGATCCACAACACCTTCAGCTATAACTCCAGAAGGCCATCGGGTCCTGGCTTATATGTGTGTGCTACGTGCAGATGACCTGCAGCATCCCAGATGGCACTAAATTCCCCTTTAGTCAATATAGTCAATGGAGTCTACAGTGCGAAATGGTTGATCTAAAGTAGATATCTCTTTAAGCTGAAGGGATCTTGGTTGTACGGTTTGCACTGATTTGGGGTTTCAGTCAATTGCCTAACACAGGCACTTGTTGTCGCTCTAGACAAGCTACAGCATCCCAGCTTGTTCTTCCACTGTCTTACCAGAAAGATTCAATTGGATCTATGTCATATCTACCTTATAAATACCCTAGATATCCAGCTGCATCTCTAGTAGCACTAGATGTCCATGCTTAGGCAACTGAAATGAGTCAAAGATCTCTGCTGACAGGAACACAGATTCCCATCTCACTTGTAGACTCTTTTATGGTAATATTTTTATGGAAATATTTAAACTTAAACTGTTGAAGTCCATCCAAAATGTCATGGTGATGACTATTTACTTTTGGTTGTAAAATGGATAGTAAATGCCTTTGACAGGTAACGGGCAGATAAATGGCATATTTAATATGTATATTGAAAAGAAAATATATTATCACTGCTTAACCAACATTAATGAACAGCTGACACAAATTCCATACTGCTTCACAACTCACAAAATCAGATCAACAGGACTTAGCTGATTCCTTGTATGTATAAAAAACCTTTGCCCTATATATGTGGAAAGACAGGGAGGGGAGAAAAGAACCTATTAAATTACAGGGAACAGAACCTGAGAAAGTATAGGGAATACACAGCAAGTTTACATCACTTGTTCAACACAAAACATTTAAGTTTTGTGAGAAACACAGAGCCACTGTGCAGAGAGAGAAATACAGAGCCAAAATGCAATATCCCAGTAGGGAATGTTCAGGAAAATTTTCTCACTTTCTTAAATTCCTGAAATTTTGAGAACAAAGTCGTGTGTCACATGACATGCACTTATTATATGATTTGCAGTAAGACCTATAGGAATCCTGTGCAGTCAGAAAAGGGATGACAAGCTTTCCATTTCATTTTGAGAAGTTTCATTTTGAAAAGTGGGAACATAAATTGCTTCAAGTATAAAGACTAGTGTCCTGTCACTTCACATGAAGCTTAACTGATGTTCTTATTGACTTTTATCATTCTGCTTTCCAAACAAGTACAATAAAGCACTATGATATGACAAACAGGAGAAAAGACTGAAAATGCGATACGTTAGCTGACTAACAAGACCCCACCTATTGATATCAACAAAGATCCTTGGATGCTCATAAAGATCTTTATAAGCATAATAAGCGTATAATAAACTTCTCCACTGTGATTACAGTGTCTACCGAAGATGTGTAAGATGCTGCACCAGCTAGCACCAACACCAGAACCAGTCCAGACACAACAACATGAAGTGGTTTGCCATTGATTTTCTAAGTTTCTTAGGCAGATTTTGAGCGTGATCAAGATGATTGAAGTTATGCTGAAACCAAGTCTTATTTGCTGAGATGATACCACAGTTACCTTCCACAGTTGATTCCACAGTTATCTTACATACATCCTATATATCGTCACTGCTTCCACTTTTAAATATCAGTAACAAGTTCCAATTTATAGACCTTGACAATTTTTAATCAAGAAGTACCAGAGATGAGATGTAAGTCTATACTTGTAATTTTTAACTTGAGTTCACTGATTTAACATCTAACACACCTTATATATATATCCTCAAAAATGTAAGCTATGAATATTGCACTTATTTCAAATTGTTTAATTTCTAATTATCAATTCACAGAATCACAAAATCACAGAATTGTTGAAGTTGGAAGGGAACTCATCTAGTTCAACCCCTCCCTGCTCAAGCAGGCAGCACATTGCACAGGATCATTAAAGATGCACAATATTTTATCACTGTATTTAACAAAACCCTTGCTACTGAAATGAAAGAAACACAATCTAGTCCTTAGTGAAAATTTTATGGATAGCACTTATAGTGTGAGTTGTGATCATGCCCTACCTGGGAGAACAACTTCCAAACAAATTGAGTTAGGTGTTCTAACAGGTGTTCTGTTAAATCATGGTTTCAAACTTCTAAATTACTTCCATTCAGTTAACAGAAGATACAGTTACAGAAGATACAAATAAAATTACCTGCTTATTGGAAAAAAATGTGATGGAAAGTGATGGAAAATAAGATTGCTGTTACCACTTAACACATCAAAAGTTTCAGACTGGCCAGTAGGGAAAAATGTATATATAGAGAGAGAGTGTGTAAGGAGTAATTTTGTGATTATGTCAAAAGTATTATTATTATTATTATTAATTACAGAAGCAAAAACTCAAAGTCTATCACCATTTAGGCTTGCATATATTTCATTCCATTCATTCCACTCATCTGGTTATTTAAGTTCTAACACCATTAAATGATATTCAAGCTTCCCTCTATGACCTTGCATGTTAAACAAAATCTTTGAGATTATTATGTCCACCTCCTCCTCAGCAAACAGCATCAACAGAATGACTGAACACTTCAGCTCAAGCTATCATTTCTATAGTTATTACCTCTGGCAAAAGTAGGAACCTGGGAATGGCATCAAAGAATGTTATTGCAATGCAAGAATAAATGCTATGAGTATTGTTCCACAAGAATGGGATGACAGCAATAGCAAGTTTTTAGCCCTTCTTGCAGTAGCTGTAACAGGCACCTTAGCTGAGCTTCTTACAGAGTATCTGGTTATGTGACAAAACCATCAGAAACATTTACATTTTATACCAGTATTCATTTGAGTGCAGCAGAGACAGTAAAATAGTGAAAGTGGCATTATTAACATTAAATGTCATAACACTTGACAGCTTCATGTAAATGAGGACCTTACTAAGCAAAAAAAGAAAAGAATGAGCTTTTTCTTTAAAGTGAATTAAGAACTAAAATAACAACTGGTCCAGGTTGGAATCTAGAAATTCAATGTGTGACACTCACGAGCACAAATTAGCTTCTCTATGCTTTTTATTTTGGTCAGGGAGGGTAAATCACCAAATTCAACATGTGTAGGCTTTTTATGTGTGGTATACAATATTTGGCATTTGCAAATCTACTTTCTTCAGTGATTATGAAGGAAGGGGAAAAAAGCAAGGAAGAAAGGAGGGTAGAGAGACAGAGCTGCATGTTCAACTGACTGGCAGCACATCAAAGGATCAGCGCTTGAAGGTCTCCACCTCTCTGCCTTTCTGTCAGAAAGGCAACGAAGGTGCTTTCAGACCTAAATGGAACAAGTCAGAGCATTCCTACCCTGTTGTCACAACAGACTTAGCAGGTCTTTCTGACACGACTCCAGCTTTCTCATCCTTTCGCCTCATCACAAGGTCGCCATCATTTAGAAAGTTACACAGTATTTTGAAAGGACTTGATGATAAAACACATTTCTTTTATAAAAGAGAAGGAGGTAATAATATACAGAGAAGGGTAAGGGGAAAAGCAAATTGTCAGAAGGTCCAGAGCAACTAGACAAGAACAATATACACACACACACACCAAAAAAAAAAAAAGGAATTGAAAGAGCTCCTGTTCCCATGAAGCCAGAACTGCAAGCAATAGTATTTGACAAATAATTACTGACAAGGACAACCAAGAGGATCAAAAGTAGATTATGACAATATAAGAAGGCAGAGAATTAGGTGATATATGCAAGAGAGAGGCCACTCCTACTTTCTTAGACATTCGTATGTTCCACCTCAGGGGAAAAACCACCAGTTTTGTAATTATGTTATGGAGAATCCATAAGCTGCTTCTTTACCAGAACCATATTAACTACAGAAATTCATAGTAATAAAAACAAATGCTGCTTATTATGCCTTCATCCCCTGCACTGCAAGGAAAGCCACTGCATGTGGGACCTATAGATCTTTCTTCTGTGCTTTTTCACAAACTGCCCATCTGCTCATGAACCTGACTCTTTTTAACCATTTACTCTGAGGAATCATTTACTCTGAGGCTGGTGGCTAGTGGTGACTTGCAGGGGTCAGTATTGGGTCTAGTGTTATTCAACTTATTCATCAATGATTTGGATGAAGGGACAGTGTGTACACTCAACAAGTTTGCGGATGATATAAAACTGTGTGGAGTGGCCAACACTCCAGAGGGCTGTGCTGCCATTCAGAGAGACCTAGACAGGTTGGAGACTTGGGCAGAGAGGAATCTCAAGAGATTCAACAAAGGCAACTGCAGGGTCCTTCAGCTGGGGAGGAATAACCTCAGCAGTACAGATTGGGGCTGACCTCCTGGAAAGCAGCTCCATGGAAAAGGATTTCAGAGTTCTGGTGTTAAAATCATAAGCAAACAATGTGCCCTTGTGGCCAAGAAGGCCAGTGGCATCCTGGCCTGCATGAGGAGAAGTGTTGCCAGCAGGTCACGGGAGGTGATCCTGCCCCTCCACTCAGCTCTGGTGAAGCCGCACCTGGAGTATTGTGTGCAGTTCTGGGATCCCCAGTATGAGAGAGATGTGGAAATTCTAGAGAGGGTCCAGTGTAGAGCAAGGAGGATGAGTAAGGGACTGAATTGTATATTTTATGAGGAAGGACTAAGCAAGCTGGGCCTGTTTAGCCTGGAGAAGATTGAGGCAGGATCTTACTGACATGTACAAATATCTGAGGGGAGAATGTAAAGAGGATGGGGTCAAACTCTTGCTGGTGGTCTGTGGTAGGACAAGCAGTAATTGGTGCAAATTGAAAGACAGAAAGTTTCATCTCCATATGAGGAANATGCGATACTGCACAACATGCTCTAGGTGTCCCTGCTCAAGAGTTTGGACTAGATGATCTCTAGAGGTCCCTTCCAACCTCAACCATTTTGTGATTCTGTGATTCCATTAATACATCAAACTGATTTGTAATTTCGTTGGTATTTTGAATACATACAAACAGTACTGNCAAGCAGTAATTGGTGCAAATTGAAAGACAGAAAGTTTCATCTCCATATGAGGAAGAACTTCCTTACTGTGAGGATGACAGAGCACTGGAACAAGTTGCCCAGAGAGGTTGTGGAGTCTCTTTTTGAATGTATTTTTGTATGTATTTTGAATACATACAAACAGTACTGTGTGTGACACACAGATGCAAGTCAAAAGTTGGCTATAATCCTCTAGATCATAATTCTGGAATCCACTAGATTCCTCTAGATTTCTTTTTTCATTTGCTCCCAAGAAAACATGATTAATCAGATTTCTAAGTTCATATAAAACAGATTTCACTTATATCTTCTACCAAAACGTAGCTGATTTATGTCTGCCCTTTTCTTTCTCTTTTATAACTAATTTTACTCAGATACCAGTGGTTACTTAAGTAATCATCTAGTATGTAAGTAATTACTTGCACACACAGATTTTGTGCGGATTGAATTTCACCTTTCCTGCTGATATAGTCAAGCAGTAAATACATGTAGGTATACTCAGTCATTTTCTGGCTTAGCTAATTGCTAAGGGAATGACTGCTCTTTCCCTGCCACTACTGCCCCACTTCTATCCATGACAGGCATTTCTACTGGAGAGGGTACCCACTTAGGTCATTGGTTGCCCAAATTTCACTGCCTTCATGGATGGTCTGTCATCTTGTCCCTTCTTATGTTGAGAGGGTCACACCAAAACTTCTAACTGAGGGCAATCGTAGCATCTTACTTAAGTAGTGTCTCACACCACTTCCTTTAATTTTCGCTTATAGTCTGTAGAGAAAGAGTGAGACAATTATTCAGTGATTTCTAATAGGAAGCAGGAAATACTGTATGATGGCGTGTATATGCAGCTTGAACAAGAAAATCCTACAAGAGAAAGACAGGCAAGAAAAACCTGAAACACAACCAGTAGAGATACCATGAAGGGACAAGGAGCACAAATTCCAGGTGAGCTGCCAAACAAAACAAATCCACTAATATGATAAAAACTAGTATCCTTAATTTCAGACATCCTCAGAGGACTTTCTCCTCATAGTCACTGACCTTCAATTATATAGTTGTTTTAATAAGAATTAATTTCTAATTGTTGCTTTTCTACTCATAGCTGATGAATATTGGCTGGCAGCAAACACCACTACATCACTAGTCAATTTTCTAATTATTTAGGGGAACCGATTTTACGTGACAATGTCTACTTTAGTCAAAAGTTTTGAAAGATTTGTTCTTACTAAATGACTGCTTTGGAAAGAAAATTATCTTGCTCAGAAATGACAATGGGATGTTGACAAGTTTTAAATTCTCCAGGCAAGACTTCAGCAGCTCAGCTAGAGCTTTTGCTCCATTCTCTGCACTACTTGGCCACAATACAAGTCCACTTATCCTGGAACACCAGCATCAGTGTAAATGACGCACACCCCAGAGCAAAGGGGAAAAAGTAGTGAGCTATTTGCCTGTGACTCCTCAAGTTGCTGTAGTCTGGATGAACATTATATGAATCATATATGTGAGTCATGTGGACAAAAAGTTCACAGTAATGTACAACTGTACAACATACCACATATCTGAAAATTGAAGGCGAAAATCCTGGTATCAAATCCCTGTATTTATAAAAATACAGCAGTTGTCATGCAAATGCTTTAAAATAAAAAAAAACATATTGTGACAAAAAGTTTTGGGACAACATGAATGTGACAATGCATACAAAATATCTAAGCTTGAAAACAGAAACAAACTTTGTAATGGGAGTACTATAGCTATTCTGCTATTCTTACCTATATTGGTTAACTCATGAGAATACATGGAGAAAGCTACCAGTTGTTGTAACAGGAAGAAACTTTAATCCATTAATCAAACTTGACTAAAGACTGGGTTGTAACACATACAAGGACATTTTTTTAAAAAAATCTAATTTTAGCCTTCCCTGATGTTTGAGGCAGTCATCACATTTCTTAACCTTCAGAACGTGTATTTTCTCATGAAATTAGTAAGCTGTCTTACAAAACAGTTTTAGTGAACAAAACTTAATTACATAGTAACTATGTGCATATTCTGTATTACTACCTTTATTATCCCCACACAAACTTGTCCCACAATTGTTTTTAGCAGTTTACAAGATGCTCATACAGAATCTGAATTTGAGAGCTTAGTATTATTTTCTGACTGTGTTTCATCCATCATGGAAAGGCAAACAATATACAAATGGACCGTTTTCCATTCTGTAACTGCAGAAAGTATTAAAAATAATTTGTTGGCTTAAGCTATATACAGAGAATATCTGAGCTATTGAAGAAATTAACCCTTACTCTTTGCATTATTTGGATCATCGTGTTTCTTATCAACAGTGATATATCTATGATCTCCTCCCTACCAGAATCCTTATGGTCTCCATTTAAAACAAACAAACAAACAAACAAAAGCAAGATACCCAGATTCTGCTTTTTACAAAATAAGGCTTATAAAGAGGTTCGTAACTTTCAAGCAGAGTAGGCAGGGTCTAAGTGTGTGAGGTTTGATTTTAAAACTCTGAGAAACTGAGAATTTCAAAAATGATTTTAAAAGTATGAAGAATTAAAGGTCTATAAAGTATTTAGCATACACCAAACTGCCACTCCAGGCAGAAATTTTTCCAGACGTTGCAAGTTGTCATTTATAACACTGCAGTTCTGAGGCAGACAGCTCACCTATTATGATAGATGAATCTTCATTTTGCAGATACCTTGGCACAGAACTATGTAATTAATTGCTTAAAACTGTAGTAATGTTATGCCAAGAAAGAAAACAGCTCTGATTAGGTAAAAGTGCAGAGTCAGACTTCAGAACAATGCAGTTGTATTTTCTTGTGAAAATACAAGCTAGATATATCAAGACAGCTCTTCTCTTTAAGTGGATATGAAATATGTACTTGATGCATTCATTAAAAATCAAGTAAATGGCATTTTCATATCATCACTGTCACAGACAGCCACTAGCCAGTTTTTCCTAAGATGAGAGAGAAACATCTATGAGTGGCACACTTGGAACAACCTCTTTTCCTCCTTCCATTAGAACATAAACAAGAGTTCTCTCTACCAGAAATACATGAACAAAGACAATATATTTCATCTAGGGTCAGTTCAAATATATTATCATTTCTTTCTGTTTTCCCATTGAGAATGTTTTCCCTTTTTCTAGGAATCTAGATATGTTGGTACGGGAACAAAGCACTGAAACACTGTGCTTTGACTGCTTCAGCCCTGCCAATCTGTTTTAAAAGGATGTTAAATCTGAAGCAATTAAATAATTAAATACAAGATAGTTAGTTTTTTTTTTTAAAAAAAGGAAAGAAGAGGAAAACGTTAATAGGAAAAACTCTGGGGAAACTTGGATGTTCCATAAACCAAGAAAAAGGAATGCAGACACAAAGACAGCTAGCACTCCAGTGCTCTGGTTTCTCAGCTAACAGATATATGTTCCAGTAGCAAGAGGGAGGTCAACTTGAAGGTGAAATAGAAATTAAATTAAGAGATTAATCACAGACTGTAACAGAAATATTGATAATAACTGATGAACTTCAGAAAGCTTTAAGAAAAAAATAGCCTGCAAGCAATAAAAACAGCTTCCTGTAAAGTTTTTGGAAACTCCTTTACATGCAGGCTGTTGATCTCAGCCATTTAAGCAATGAAATTGGAAAGCAAATGACCTGAATAAGCTGAGAAGCCTAAGCTAAAGTAGTAATATGTAGGATTATTGCAATATTCATTTTTCACAGCCCCACTAAACCAATAATTTATATGATATGGTAGTTTTACAGGGACACACCAGTAGTGTGAAAAGTGTGTCAGTATAAGCATACAGTAAATTTAAAAGGTAGTATTCTTAAATTTATATGTACCAGGTATTTATGTAACATATGTTTGTAAAATAATATACCTATAAACATTATATAGAGAATATATATAAACGATATGAGTGACATGATTCTACGTTCAAGTTAGACCTGCTTTGAGCAAGTAGTTTTGCTAGACAACTTCCCAAGATGCCTTCTACTCTCAATTATTCTATGACTGAAATGCCTGCTCTATGAACTGGGCACCAGCAGCACATCCCATGGAGTACTTTGTGGTTTACCACTTGTCAATAGCTTTGGGAGCCATGAATTGCAGAAGATGGTGTAAGCACAACAGCCACATACACGGTCTGGCTGCTATGAGGCCGATAAGAGCAATGCTATCCCAAACACCCAGGAGCAGAAACTAAGTACATTTTGCCTTCTGCCCAATCACGGCATTCTTCGATATAATATGTTTTACAGAAATGACAGCTCTTTTAGCTAATATATGATGAAAACAGGATAAAAAAGAGTGGAACTATCAACTGAGGATATGATGTAAATCTCATGAGAAATATAATACAATATAAATGAGGTTTGGCTTTCTGAAGAGAGTTTTTCTTTGGAAAATGCAGTAAAAAGTGAAGGATCATAATTTAAAGACTTGCAGATATTAACAATAATGGTCATAGCATTTTGGAAGAGATAAAAAATTAAGGATAAGGAACAAAAAGAATTAAAAACACATCTTAAAAAGGGCATCTTAGTGTATCCTTGTTTGGGTTTCAGGTTGTGTTTGTTCAGTTACAGGTTTACTATTTCAAAGAAGTGGTAAAGAAAGCTAAATTGGATATTGATGTTCATCTGTGGCATAAACATAGCACCATATCTCCATTCACCCTAAGAGAAACTCCCACTGAACTGTTCTGCTCATATTACATATTTGGCCTAGATCTATACCTGAATCTGTCATTTATCATTTTTCTATTTTGCCATGCTAAGGAACCATAAATATAAATATATATAAAAAAATGTATGTATGTATATGTGGTAGCCCAGATGAACACAGAGGAGCTGTCAGGCAAAAGACAGAACTAGTTGTGCCTCTTGCTAGACTCGAAGTAGCCTGGAAACTCAGGAGTTTGTCTCAGCTCAGAGTCTGGAGCAAGTCCATGGTAATGCTGACCATTTTCTGATGTCCCATTTATTACACCTGGGTTTGTGCGATGGAAGAGGAGGTAGTATCAAGACAGTTAGCCTGGGTGGGGACAGGCTCTAGGTTATTAAGACAGTTACAGGGTTAACCAAAAGGGATAAAAACTTCCTGAGGAGAAGTGGTGAAGAAGAAGAGTTAAGACCAACCAAGTAGCCTGCCTGGTAGCTACAGTTATGTGATGGCAACCTTCACCTAGCCAGATGTCTCCACGCCAACTGTGCAAAATTAGTTCTAAAATCAAACTGTAAAGTCTATTTGTTGCAAAGTTTAATCTCCATATTAGAATGTAAAGGAAAAAATCAAACAAAGTAATTTTTCAGGGATTAAAAAATCAAGTGAGATTCACTTCACCATATACCATCTCTGTGAAAATAACTTTTTTCCTGGCAGTACATTTCTGATGACAAACAAATCCCAAAATATTAGTACCATGAAGCCTTACTAGATATCAAATAACTGTCGAAATAGCTTGGGACTTTCTGCTACTTACATAGGTGTGATAGAGAAACAGAATGATAGAACAATGAAATAAAAATGTCTTCTAAACGCATTGAAACAGTTTACACAGGTGGTAGCTATTGCTTATTCACTTTCCAGTGGCTTTGGCTTGCCATTGCTATTTGGAGGCTTTATTCTTGGTATGGATCCAGGTGCTAGATCACACCCCTTGAGAAATGTGGGACTTGGCATGAGAATTTAAAAATATAAACTTTGCTGTAAAAGCATCAGGTTTGTTTTTATGAAAGCATCAGTTATGAGTGATTTCTTTGGATTTTACACGCCAGGACATACAGAGAAGGGACGAGAGGCCAGTTGTATACCGCCATGCATTCAGAACTAGATCTTTTGTGACATAATTGTGTAGAATGGAAATGCGAATATCTATTTGGAACATCACATGTTGTTTTTAAAAATCTATATGACTTCTTATATTTTGTAATTCCTATCATTATAAACTAATTAACAAGTTAGAGGAGAAACAGCAATCTCACTGTATTTTTAGTATTAGCCAGGCACTTGTCTTCAGTCCAGAGATACTGCAATATCACTCTGTTTCATGCTATGTCCAGATAATTGTCTCCAAAGAGTATTTTTAAATTAATAAGTCCTAAGAATATAAAAGTGTTAAGAGTAAATGCTTTAGTAAATAGAGTTTTTTACCAGTTTGGCAAGCAATGAGCATCAGAAACACTTTCCTAAATCAGCACCATAAGCTCAAGCTTCTGGCAAGTCCAAGCCTGTAAGTGATTAATTAGCACTGTATTTCTTATATCATACTTAATCTATGGGAAAGCAGTGAATACCTGCTCCGGTATAACCATATCATTTTTTTTTTCTGAAGATACCTAGTAAATAAGCTAGTAATAAAAAGCTTTAAAACTCCTTTTATCTGAATAGGCATCTTGCTTGACACAGCTATTTGGAGATCATAGCCATTTCTGTGTATCAGCCAGGCATCACAGCAGCATTCATCCCTGAGACACACATCACATCTGCACTGCCATCACTGCAGAAGTCTTAAACTAATGACAACAGCATACATCTGAACCTGTAGACAAACCACTGCGGCAGATCCCCAAAATTAAAATTTATCCTGTCATGTCCAACTTTTCTCTACTTTTACTGCATTAATTTGAGCATACATTTATATGTCTAGCAGCTGTGTAGAACAATTACCAAGGAAGAAGTATATAGAATAAATCTAAGAGGAAACAGTTTCAGTATAGGACCAAGGTCAAACCAGGTCAATTTTTAGGACTAACAACCTTGACAGGGTCCCTTTATTATGTTGATCTATTTCTGTGAAGAATATTAAAAGAAGTTGAAAGAGGCTACAAATGTGTTTGATATGATATGGCAATAACAGTACATTTTTAGCATACTAAAGCTGCCAAAGCACATTTAAAATTGATTTTCTTTACTAGCTAACAGCCTAATTCAAGGAAAAAAAAAAATCCGGACTAGAATAGAAATGCATACTAGAAGATGCAGAAAATCTATTATTCTGTGACATCAGTAACCGGCTGTGTTTATTTATTTGCAAGGCGAAATCTACATCTTTCTTTAAGAGATAATGACGTTTTATTTATGATTTCTCTGTTCAGATCACTGAGAAGGCTCTACTGAAAGCAGGGTTAGCATTGTCCCTGTAGAGTTAGGTAATATTACTTGCCTTGAAGATACAAAATTATGAGTCTTTGAAAACTGTGGAATCACCTTCACTCTCCTGTTGTATCCTGATATCCCGTTACTGTCATCTCTTTACTTTTGGCATTCACGATATCCATTAGAAAATCTATTTTACAAGAGTTTGATACTTGCAAGAGATTTCAAGGCTTTTGACACCGTCCCTCACAACATCCTCCTGGACAAGGTCCGGAGGTGTGGGATGGACGAGTGGTCGGTGAGGTGGATTGGCAACTGGCTAGATGGCAGAACTCAGAGGGTGGTGATCAGTGGTGCGGAGTCTAGTTGGAGGCCTGTGGTGAGCGGAGTGCCCCAGGGGTCAGTCCATGGTCCAGTCCTGTTCAATTTATTCATCAACGACCTGGATGAAGGCACAGAGTGCTCCCTCAGCAAGTTTGCAGATGATACAAAGCTGGGAGGAGTAGCTGATACCCCAGAGGGCTGCGCTGCCATCCAGAGGGACCTGGACAGACTGGACAACTGGGCTGTGAGGAACCTCATGAAATTCAACAAGGCCAAGTGCATGGTCCTGCACCTGGGGAGATATAACCCCAGACACCAGTACAGGCTGGGGACCGACCTTCTGGAGAGCAGTTCTGCAGAGAAGGACCTGGGCGTCATGGTGGATGACAGGTTGACCATGAGGCAGCAGTGTGCCCTCGTGGCCAAGAAGGCCAAAGGCATCCTGGGCTGCATTAAGAGGAGGGTCTCCAGCAGGTCGAGGGAGGCCCCTCTACTCAGCCCTGGAGAGGCCACATCTGGAGTACTGTGTCCAGTTCTGGGCTCCCCAGTACAAGAGGGATGAGCAGCTGCTGGAGAGAGGCCAGCGCAGGGCGACTAGGATGATCAGAGGCCTGGAACATCTGCCCTATGAGGAGAGGCTGAGGGAACTGGGCTTGTTCAGCCTGGAGAAGAGAAGGCTGAGAGGGGACCTGATCAGTGTGTACAAGTACCTCAAGGGAGGCAGTGAGGAGGGTGGGGCTGGCCTCTTTTCAGTGGTGGCCACCGACAGAACTAGAGGAAACGGCCACAAACTGAAGCACCAAAAGTTCCACAGGAACTTAAGGAAAAACTTCTTGACGGTGAGGGTGACAGAGCCCTGGAACAGGCTGCCCAGAGAGGTTGTGGAGTCTCCTTCTCTGGAGATTTTCAAGACCTGCTTGGATGCAGCCCTGTGCCACGTGCTCTAGGTGGCCCTGCATGTGCAGGGGGTTGGACTAGATGACCTCTAGAGGTCCCTTCCAACCTTAGGCATTCTGTGATTCTGTGATTCTGTGATTTAGCATCTACATATCATATGACCCTTTAATTCAAACCAATGCATACATAAAATTTCTAAATGGTACATAAAATGGATAAAGTTTAAATGAAAAATCTCAAACTTTTCTAAAAAAACAAAGCAAAAAAAAAAAAACTCCTACTCTTAAATAAGATTAAATTCTGAAAATCCTACTGTTCCAGGCTGTTAAAATGAGTCAGAGGTATATTCATTAATTTTGTTGCTTTCCTTTTAAATATGTTATCCTGCGGTTTTCACCACTTTTGTAACATCAACAATAAAGAATACAGCAATCAAAATGGAATCTTTTTCAATGGATGAGTTGAAACTGAACCAAGATTTGTGGGAAAAGGCAGTAGGATTTCAAGCAAACAAGCACATTTTCATATTTGAACTGTAAGCAAAAAACCTTAAGTACACAGCCATATTTACATACCGCACACATGCAAACAAGCTTCTTAAGTAAATACAATGACATTAACTTATTTGGACTTCATTCAAACTATTTTCTTGGAACATTTCTTGAGTGTCTCTCAAAATAATTTGTAAAGTATAAACAAATATGGAAAAGCTTTTCAGAACTGGGCAAAGTAATCTTGTTTTAGGAGATGTTTTAAAAACTAAAATCGCTAAAGTAACGAAGTCCTAAAGCTTAATGAAATGAAGACAGATGTTCCACAAAAGATTAAAGAAAGAGACATAAAGTATTTATTAACACTTTTTTTTTTCAGGAATATACATATATACTTCCATAATGTACAGGAGGCATTTGACATATCCAGGTGAACAACTCCCACTGCCTTCTCTCTAATCAAAATATCCTTATGCCGGTTTTGAGTTAGGGCAATGAAATTGTTCCTTTAAAAGTATGAAGAAGGGTTAAATGTTCACGAAGTTTTACAAGAGAGCTTCATCTCCTTATATTCATCCCCAGAAAAACTGGTTAGAAAGTAGATGGCAATATTTCAGTGTTTAAGTTATTTTTTTCTTCCTAAAATTATAATTGTTTCTTTATTTTTCCCAGAAACATGTCTCCTACTTTTGTAATGCTGACGTGGTAGAATCTGAAAGAATCACATTTTTGCAAGAAAAAAATGTGAGAAGGATGATTCCTACACTAATTTCTAAATCTAATCAGATCTAATAACAGAACAATACATGCATTCCTTCTGAAATTCTTGTTATCAGCAGAAACAATTAAGGCAGGGATTGTTATTACAAATACTCATCTTCTAAAACCTCTCTTCTTTTTTTTCTCTTTAAGTTCTTATTCTCCTAGCCTTTTTCTATTAACTTCTCTGTTTTTTTTCCACAATCATTTCTTTTATCTGGCACTCCCTCTAATTTACTATTGATTTCTGCAGATGAAATGAAGTCACTTTTGGTTTAGAATGATCATATTAGGAACTTTTTTTTTTACAGAGATATTTCTAACTGGATTTTCTCCCCAACTCCTTTATTATCAAAAGGGGAAAGAACAGGTAGGGCAACTGGTAGAGCAATTCATTTGTTTTTGGACATCTCAAAAGACTTGCCTGGTACTTTTGTTTTTCATACTGGACCACAGTGCACAAAATCGATATCAGAGATCTGTGCTATTGTGATTACCTCTACGTCTTTTCAGAAAGAAAAAATAATTCTCAGATGAACCTCTTTGATCCACGTGCAAAAAATTCTTTAGAAGCTGTTGTTGTTGTTTTGCTTTGTTTTATTTGAAAGTCTTGTCCTAGATGCATCTCACTGGGCTTTTCAACACAG
This sequence comes from Crypturellus undulatus, assembly GCA_013389825.1. Lineage (NCBI taxonomy): Eukaryota > Metazoa > Chordata > Aves > Tinamiformes > Tinamidae > Crypturellus > Crypturellus undulatus. The sequence goes on from VWPW01010667.1 coordinate 102,379, forward strand.
CAGAAAAGCTCTGAGTTCAAATTAACCAGCAGGTCCTTCAGCCGTTCAACAGCCAGTCTTCAATCTGAGCACACAGGGTCCAGAGAAAGAAACTGCAAGGCTACAGCAAGTTTTCTGTCTATGCCTCTTCTTTGCAGACTCACTAAACATGCAGCCAAGACACGATTACAAATCACCTCTACATCCCTGGAGAGGTGTGGAAAAAAAAGAAATTCACAAGACTTCCAGCAAGGTCCTTGCCAAAACAGAAACATAGCTGCAGTGCTGACAAGCAGCCATGCTCACAGCAGAAGGCAGCCACAGCCCAGTGTCATTTAATTAATGCCAGAAAGATAGATTAAATATTTCTACTTTTCTTTAGCAGCTCTATTTTGGCAGATCTAAGTTCATGTGCAGACATTTGTAGAACAAGTGACAATAGTTAAGGAACAATAATGAGTTGTCTCTCATTAAAGACAACCTGGCTTTGGGGACAATAAACCTCTTCCTCTTTACTGTAGTAAATGCTATATTCAAAGCTCAAAGATAAGAAAGTAAGATTTAGCACAAAACAGGTCTTGTAGGATAAACCTTTGTGCTGAAATCAAGTTCCACTTCTTTGTAAAAATACCTTTGCACATTAGGCAGCTAGCAGTTAGAGGTGATAGGTATGTGTTACTAAATAAAGCCAAGTAAGGACAATCATTAAATCTTCAAAAGAAAAGTTTGGGTATTTTTCTGGTTGGTTCATTTTTGTTTTTGTTTTGTTGTTTGTTTGTTTTGTTTTTTTCCCTTGTCAAAAAATCATCTTTAGTACAGGGTTGGCTCATTCAAAAAGTTTATGATGAACAGGCGATAAGCTTCTTAAAAAGCAGACCTGATAAATAACCTACCTACATATTTTCAACCTGATATTTTAATTCCATACAAAATATAAGAAATAAGTAAAAGCATAAAAAACATGTCAATGAACATACACCAGAAAGACAAGAAAATAATCCCTCCTTCAGGGTGCTGTATTGCAGAGTTTCATACACAGAAAAAGTAATGTAACATAAAAGGCATGTTCTTAAGAGGCACAGCTGTCTCAAAAGCCAACACTGAATTATTTATGCACACAGAAGTACGATTTGGAAAAAAAAAAAGTAGAAGAGGGTTGTCATAAAATAACTGAATAACTCATAACACACACATGCACACACAAACAACAGCAACAACACAAAACACTTTAAAAACATTTTCACAGTGAAGGACAGTAGCAGCAAAGGAGTAGGATATTCCGGTCTAAGAGACTGAAATAAATTCTCCGTATTTGTAGCCAAATCTATATGAAATCAAAGCATTTAGGATTAGAAAAGACAAAGGATCAAAAGACTGAAATTATGTTTGTTTAACTGGAAAGGGTATGTTAAGAGGTAAGCTGCACAAACAAATTAGGTTTATGTAGTTTTGCCAGATTCAACCAAAAAAAAAAAAATGTAATAAAAACCACAACTACTCCTGAGAAACATCAAGGGGTAATCAGCTCTTGGGGGTGAGGTAGAAAGGGGAAGCTTAGCAGATGAGAGGAAATAAGAACAGTTGATAAAGAGATATTGTGAAAAGCAAAGCCCTGATGTGTTGCTTTTTCTGATACTTCAGATTTCACCCTTGTCATGTTTACTATTACCAAAATGCAGGTAACAAGATGCAGAAATAGAAAAGTAAGCCTGAGGCTATTTTCACCTGAGACAGAGGAGTTGACAGCATGTTAATTGCGGAGGAGTATTTGGCCTCCAGAATCTTCCTGGCCTCCTTTCACTCCAGGAGCTAACAAAAAGAAAGAAAAAAAAAAGCACTTTGGCTCCCATCAGGTGTCTCAAAACACCAGACTAAATCAAGGTAGCAAATGTTTGGTAGTTTTTTGTTTTCACATCCATGTAACTATTTAAACACCTTCCTCCTCCTTCCTTTTCATGTCTCTTTATTCCCCTTGGTCCTATCAGTTTTCACACATGATCAGTCTCCTCTCTTATGCCAACCTTCTTCTTTCTTATGCTTACTTTGATCAAAACCACCTGTGAATGCATTTAACTATCTGTGGGAAAAATTGCTCAAGAAAGGGAAAATTAGGGAAAAAAACAGGGCCTAACACGAGTTATGTCATTACAGAGACTTGCTTGGTTGAGAGACAGTTACCATTCCAGGATAGAGAATTTTCTGAACAGACATCTGAAACCTGCTTTGTAAATGTTGCATTTGAATCATATTATTCATGAACTCGACTACTTGTTTTGAAGGTGATGAGTTGACAGACTGTTCATGCATCTGGTGCTGCCAGAGTTGAACCTATAGTTACCACAGTATTTGGTATTCCTACTAAGCAATGAGTCCAGCCACACCCCAGTCCCTCTAACCTCTGAGGATCAGCTGGAATGCAAGAGGATTCATCTCTTACTAAATTTGTCCCCCTTCAAACTGCAACAGTATCCCTCCACAAAACTATTTTTAAATTGGTATTTTTCTGCCTTTTTAGTGATTTTATTTACCACACACATCCAATGAGTGCTGGAGCTAGTAGAGGTACACTGAGAGCATTCAGCAAAGGAAAGAAGAAGAGGAAATTACAATTTTCCCTTTCAGTAGCAGCATATTAGATAACCAAATTAATGAATATACCTAAAAAAAGAGTTCAATTAGATTAAAATATATGTGTGTGTAAAATATAAATGTATGTATTCCTATATGCATACACACACCCCTATATAAGGTTTTTAAATATATTTAATTAAATATATAACATACCTATTTAATTAAATATATAACATACCTATAAAGTGTTTGTTGTATGCAAAACTTTGTAAGTATATGAAAAATAAGATGCATAGAAAAAATAATGATCTTGGAAGACAGAACCCCACTTTTGGCAGTACATACCATTTCCAGAAAGACCTGCCATATGGCTGAGTTTCTCTAGAAAGAACTGGCAATCAAGTGAACAAAAGCTATATGATTCTGAGCAATAATTTGATCCTATCACTACAGTAATAATAGAAAAGAGTTTCAACTCATTTTATAAACTTTCTTCAGCCCCCCTGCATCATCCTGTTGAGGAAGTTCATAGTATATTTAGGTACATATCTATTAATTACTGAAGGACATCTAGCATCCAAAAAAATACTGGGACAACTGAAAAGGTTTAGTGAAATTGCAGCTACTTGCATCCCAAGACTTGAAAGACTGAGATGGGACTGACTAAACCAAATGGCTACCAATTTTTTATTGGGGAGGTAGAAGATATATCAAAAATAGTTCTGAGAAGGAGCTGTATGTTTGGAGAGTAACAGGCAAACCAGATGGGCAAAACAAGGAAACAAGACAGAAAAAGCACAAATAGGTGATATTTAATAAGGAACTCAGTGAAAAAGATGAGGACTCTCGATTAGGTAGGAAGAATGGCAGAAAAAGAAAATCAAAAAGAAAAAAAAGGGAAAAGGAAAAGGAAAAGGAAAAGGAAAAGGAAAAGGAAAAGGAAAAGGAAAAGGAAAAGGAAAAGGAAAAGGAAAAGGAAAAGGAAGGAAGGAAGGAAGGAAGGAAGGAGATAAGCTGGATCAGGAGAATAAATATTGAATGAGAAAACTGGAGACTAGAATATGCCCATCATGATAATACGTCTTTAACATCAAGCCCAAGTGTTTACATGGCAGCAACATCACAGACAGCAGATGTATGATGATAGGGTCACCGGTATTCAAGAATCAAAGTGATCTCTGCCCTATCAACCCACCTGTTAAGTTTGGGGGTGTTTTTTGTTCATGGCGTTTAAAAAAAGAAAAAAAAACTTCTAACTGCTTAGCTTTTGGTCAAAACTGTGTATAAAACTTTTTAGTTTCCATAAGATCACTCACGCCATCAGTTCAAATCATATAATTTCAGAAACAGAAAAAAAAATGAATTTGTTAGAAAGTACGTAGCTGGTAATACCACTATTTACACAGCTGTCTTCGTTCAAAAACTTTTTTTTTAATTATTCAGTAACTTTAAAGGTACACACTGCAGTTTTCTTCCATTTCAAATGTAGCTACCTCCAATGCAGGGTGTTTGCTGTTGGCAGCTAAGGACTAAGAAGAACTAGGGCAAGGACAGCCACAGCAAGTGTTAACTTCTCCTAGGAAGCTCTGTAGCAAGGTGCTGCTGCTCTGTGGGTCCTGCATCTACCTGACAGTGCACTGGAACTTCCTGCTTTCCTTTCCTTCGCCTGCAGAACACTAGCCTGGGAAGAAAATGGAGGCTATGAAGAATTAATTCAGAGGCATAGCCACTGTGACACAAGTCAGGGAGCAGACAGAGGAAAGGGGTACATCACCAGTGTCAGTATGCAGTGTCAGCAGTGTCAGTATGCAGTGGGGCAGCAGATGCTATACCAGCAGCTGGTCTCACCAGCTCTCTATAGGCCCTTCCAGGAGGCTGGGGAACCTGATGCCCAGGAGGCAGACAGGGAAAGCGACAGTCCTTTGGCAGGAGAACACAAGGCTACCAGAGGGATATCCCCTGCTGGTGCTGCCCAAGCACCTCTGAAAGGTGCTACAGAGGTTCCGCTGGGACTCTGTCTCACCAAGGGCTCTAGAAGCAGACACTCAGCACAAGTGCTCTGCCAGGCACTGACATGCTCCACTCTTTGCCCTTCATTGCCTTCTGGCATCGTTGTCAGCCCTGGCTGCTACTGTGACCAACCCCTTTTCTTTCCCAAGCCCTAGGGAATGTAGTGAGTGTGCTAGTCTAACCCCTGGTAAGAGGAAAGGCACCCAGGTACCCACAGGCTCAGGCCAGAGCGCATGCAAAGCCGATAGCAGGTCCTCAAGGTGGAGCTGACAGTCTCTCCCCACTGAGAGGGCTGGGGCCACTGCTCCAGCCTCTCTGGCTACAGGGGTTTGGGGCCATGCTGCTAACCTTGCCCCCAATACGCTCTCAGGGCTGGCTGGCACCAGCAAACATCCAGAATTGTCATTGTCCTCCAGCTCCCTTGCAGCCTGCGCTGTGTAGTTGGGACCTAGCTGGCACCAGCATCAGCATCCAGGTACAACAGGTGATGTCCTTCAGCTCCCCTGTTCCTGAGAGCAGCAGCCAGTCAGGCCAGATACAGACTGAAAGCCAGGCTTCTCCCAGTTATTACAATGGTTGCAACATCCCTGGCCATGAAGACTGCAACACAGAATGAGCCATGTGCCAGCCTCAAGGAAGGGCTCAGTATGGCAGCTAATCTCAACTGTGCTAGGAGATCATCCATTTCCTCCTTAGATTCTTCTTCCTTTGGCTTTCCCTGGGGCTGCTGTTAGGATTGGACCAGGGAATCTGTGTTCTCCCTGGATGTTGACAAGACCTTCTGGCCTGGAGGTAGCATGAGGGGTCGCTGCTGAACAGCCACAATAGGTCTTAACTTCTCCTGGGAAGCTCTAGCAAGGTGTGGCTGCTTGCTAATGAGCTCTGTGGGTTTCCCCTGATCAGAGGGAGTGGAGGGCCTTTGTTTCAGCTCACCCTTAACAAGGACAGACCAAGCACCCCCATGAGCCAGGTCTAGGTAGAGGCCTAGTGCACAGCTCCCAGAACACAGCCAACAGAAGCAGCAGTTTTATACAGAGAAGGGGTCCTTGTCTCCCTTCAGAGCAGCCTATGCTTTCTCAGATATGGCTGTGATACACCACAGGGCACACTTTTCTCAGGAGCTGTTAAAATCCCAGCCATGGTAGAGGTATCCACCCACACAGGCCTTCCAATGGAGGATGCAGCTCTACATGTCTCAGGTTGCAGGGAGTGCTGGGGCCTCCCCATGAGTCTAGCTAGGGCTGAGAGTCATCCTTCATGCAGAAAGTACACTGCTGTTGAGGAACTGCGTCACCAAGAAGCCATGGGAGGAAGTCAGCAAGCTGCATAGAAAGGGTATTGTAAGAGATACTACTGTTTCCAGAGCCCCCCCCCCCCCCCCCCCCCCAAGGAGCAGAAACATACAGAGACGAGCCTGTGCTTTGCAGTACTGTAAGTGATAACTCTGAAAAAGGTGAAGGCTGGAAGGTGTCTCCTCACGGCAGCAAGAAAGCTCCTGCTCCTCCTGCAGGTTTTAAGCTGATCAACAGGTTCATTGCCCTCCAAACTGAAGAGGAGCTTTACATAGTTTCAAGAGAAGCAACTGGGTCGAAGGACTGAGAGAGATGGGATCCACCTCGCTAAGCAGGGCACATGCATCTTTGCCAGAAGGCTGGCCAACCTAGCAAATAGGTAAGCAGGCAGTACAGGCATGTCCCTGCATGGAGGCCACCTGCACCATCTGCTTGGAACCTGTGGGTAACATCACCTCAGTGTGCCCAGTAAGAAGGGATCTTATCAGTGCATGGAAATATATGAGGATGTCAAAAGGATGGGGCCATCATGTCGCTGGACACTCAGAGGTGTCCAGCGACATGATGAGAAGCAACAGGCACAAGCTGAAACACAGAAAGTTACAGGAATCTCTGTCTGAACTTGAGGAAAAACTTTGTGTGGGGTTGACTCAGCACTGGGGCAGATTACTCAGAAAGGTTGTGGAATCTCCTTCCCTGGAGGTATCCAAAAGCCATCTGGATATAATCCTGGGCAACATGCCATAGGGGATGCCGTTGAGCAGGGGAGTTGAACTAAGTCATCTTCACAGATCTCTTTAAACCTCAGGCAGGAGGAGGAAGGAGTTAATTGCCAACAGTATGAAATATTTTAGTCTAAAGATCTCTATGTCATATTTGCATTGAATATTATTATGAAACTTAACTTTCTCTTTGAAAATAACATGCTCTTCTGAAAAGTTCCATGTAGAGTATACTTCAGCTGAAACAAACCAAATTCAAATGGATTATGTGATATTAGTATGGAGCCTTCTTTGCTTTAATCTTTAACATCCATATTCAGCTGGAAAGACATCTGTGGTGAACAGAATAAACCCCCCATAATTCAGGAGAAAACAGTCAGTGATCTGCTACTAGGGGGCCAGATGGGATCCACCCAAGGGTTCTGAAGGAGCTGGCAGAAATGCTTACCAAATTTACAATCTATTAGTGGTCCTGCTCAACAAGAGAGATTCCAAATAACTGGAGACTTGCAAATGTGATGCCCATCTATGACAAGGGTTGGATGGAGGATTCAAGGAATTACAGGCCTGTCAGTCTGACCTCAGGGAAGGTTATGGAGCAGATCATCTTGAGGGCGATCACACAACATGGGCGTGACAACCAGGGGATCAGGCCCAGCTAACATGGATTCATGAATGGCATGAAGGGCATGGGAGTTGATCTGCCTGAAGGTAGGAAGGCTCTATGGAGGGATCTGGAGAGACTGGATCAATGGGCTGAGGACAACCATATGGGTTTCAACAAGGCCAAGTGGATCTTTTCCAAGAGAAAATGGCCTCAAGTTGCACCAGGGGAGGTTCGGGTTAGATATTAGGGAAAAATCTACATGGAAAGAGTGGTTAAGCATTGGAATAGGCTGTCCAGGGAAGCGGTGGAGTCACCATCCTTAGCAGTGTTCAAGAAATGTGTAGAGAAGACACTCTGGGACATGGTTTAGCAGGCATGGTGGTGATGGGTTTATGGTTGGACTTGATGATTTTATGATCCTATGATAACCTAGTTGTTATAACTTAAGTAGCTGTTCACAGATTGAGCTTTTTTTTCTCTACCTCTTACAAAGATGTTTATAGATCAACGGAAAAGAAGTGTCATAGTTTCTTCTCCAATAAAATGGCTCAGTTATGGCCTGTGGTCCCAACCTGGGCAAAGGAGACAATGGTCTAAGTCAAGTAACCTTTTCTAAACTATCCTTGCAACCTCATGCAGTAATAGAGTGTAACTGCTGAAGCACAAAGGATGTATGTGTCCTGCAAAAGGATTAAGAGTGGGTATCTACAGTGCATTTGTTTATATACAGCATTTTCTACTACATGCAAATGGAAAATCACTGCAATTTTATCCTCACAAAAGAGGACTCCCATTAAGATACAGCATGCGCATTTGAAAATTATTTCTGGAGTATTATTGTGGTATCCTGAAATGGGAAGTCATGATTTTTTGTGCTTTCGGTATGGCTTTCGGTATGGCTGACCACAAATTGAATTTTACATGATCTCCTTGTCATCATACATCACACTTGAGAAAAAAAAGAAGTCAGAGTAGGTTTCTGTCTGGTTTTAAATTTTTTTAAAAACAAAAATCCCTTTATGCTGACAGCTGAAACATCAAGAAACATCCAAAAAGCAGTAAACAATAACAAAAAGTAAAATACTTTGCTCTATTGATATATTCAATGCACGACTACCCAGGAGAAAGGCTGTTATAACTAACCACTGCCCTACAGGAGTATTAGGCTGTGCCTTAAGTGAAAAAGAGCAACTGAAAAACTTGCATCTTTTTCAATTCATAAAGGAAAGAACATACTTCAAGACAGGAAAAGTACCTGATCTCCGTCTTCTTTGAGAATTACACTAAGGACAATATTAGACCTTTTGGTACCTTAAAATTCTAGGAGATGTGCTTAAACCATTCAATTTAAAACAGTCTGTTGTTTGCACTTTCCAAGACATTTTGTAATTACATAATCTTTGACCCTATCTGAAGTCTGGAACTTAAGTCATGGAAATTCAGCAAATTAGTAACATTTAATCACCATAAACTCTCCAACATATTCTGATTAGGACTTTCTTGCTATAGACTAGTACTAAATATTTACACTGAAAAAAAACATGTGAAAGGCAGCATTTATATCACCTAACATTCATCTGAATGTTTTGCATGTAGTCTGAGTTAGTGGTCTATGCTCACTCACAAGATTTATTCCACACATCTTTGATCTTCTCCTGGAATGAAGTCACTGTCTCTGTTCCTGATCTCACTGGGAGCTTAATGAACTTAAATTTGACAAAAAACTAAGAAATGTTAGGTAAATCCCATCTATGTGCAGTATTGCTTTTCTGGACTTTTTTTCCAGAGGCAATTTCCCAAGGCTGTTACACAGTTGATTGATATCCTGAATGTGAGGCTCCAGGGCTTCAGTGTCAAACACCTTGAGAAGAGCATACTTCCTTCACTCACACCAAATGTACAAATAAAAACAAGTGAAGATGATCTTATCATTTAAATGAGTGCTAAACGAGTGCTAAAACAATCTAAGAAAAAACTTCAGATCACACTGAATTTGTAAATCAATTAATGGGTGAGTAAAGAATTAATGATGACCATCCTGAATTGCACTCTGACAGTGTGGTAAAGACATGATAAGGAAAAGAATGAGTACTGTCCCCAGTACTCACAAAGATAGGGACGTGTGAAATCCTGCGGCGGCAAGATGGTCTCACGTTGCTGAAAGCTGCAACAATACCAAAGTGTGCAAATGTGCAAACACTGATTAGAGACCAAGACCCATTACAATGATCATGCTGACCATGCAAAAAAGCAGATGCTGTTACTGATCTTGACTGAAGATTTTGGAAAAAGTATTTTGAAAGAATGACCATAGCATAGTCATGTACTCCTTCCCTAATGGTATAAAAGCCAGAGTCTAGCATTGATGAGTTGAGCAGGGCTCAGGAACAACACCTGAACGACTCCTCTGGCTGGATTGTGATGTGAGTATCCCTTCATTCCCCTTAATCTGAGATGCTGGGTTAAGGTAACTCCTCGCAAGGTTGAGTGTTCCCTGTGCTTTCAAGGTACACTCCGGATACTTTTAACAAAAGGTAAAGGGTAGTTTTCCAGTACTTTTTGAGCTAGCATCCAAGAAAGTCCCATCTCCAGTCTAAATAACATCATCCATAAAGGGAGAGGTGGGGGAGGTGGAGGAAGCTGAGGGGCAAGAGAGTTAGTTCACCTGTACCTAGGAAGTGTTGATGAAGACCCAAAGGATAAGAACCTAGCAGGCTTCTCATCCTGAGATCTCCTGTATTCCAGCATCTGAAGGTCCAGTTATACCTGGAGAGAGAAAATGATAACTTTTCTTTGTATATTTAGAAAATCTCTAGAACTGAATGACCACTCTTCATATATGTATACGAAAATATGTGCTGGTTGGCCAGGCACTAGATTTCTAAAATTACACACATTTTTCAAAGCTTTTAGATACTTCAGAGAAAATGGAGCTTGAACATAGCATAAAAGAGTCTCAAATACTTCCTGTTCACCTATGAATTATGACTCTGTATGGAACAGGCTTCATAACTTGCTAAAGTTATGTATTATGTAACTTTTAAAAATGTGATTTAAGAGATAACTTTTTTAAAAAAAACTCTTGAAATGATAAGATAACATAAGATCTTACTTAATATCAGTTTTCAGATAATGAAAATTACTCAGAAAATAAAATGGATATAGTTCAATTATTTTGCAGTGCAGGATCAATCTTACATGTTTAAAATTGCTAAGGACTATATCACATAGATGACCTGCTAATTTTCCAGTATTAAAAAGCATTTCTTAGTGTACTGTTACCAGACATGACCTATCCAAAGGCGCATTATAACACTTTACAATACAGCCATCAGTTTAGTTAAGATAAGCAGTGTTTATTTTTAAAGTGAATGCTTAATTTTGATATTCTGTTACTATTCAGAAGTTCCAGAAGAATCAAAAATGATGCATAAGAAAGTAAACTCCTGGACTACGAACTACACCAACTTACACATGTTCATTTTTGATGTGACCATTTTTTCTTACTGACCAAGACAAAAATACCCTCTAAAAATACAAAAAACATCTCTTCAGCTGAAAGGAAATTACAGGTCCCAGACTCTTGGCTACAAATATCCAGCCACTTTCTCACTCACATAGACAAAATGAATGCTCTGATATATCAGCATACTTTTTTTTTTTCCATGCATGCTTCTGTGTTTTGTTTCTATAGTATGTTTGTTTGTAGGAAGTAGCTACTGATTGGATTTTGTTTTCCTAGTAAATTATAAGCTTTAATTTATGTATCACTTTGTACTAATGGAATTGAAAGCAAAGTTTATCTTCTCAAAGTCTGGCAACTTTTTCGTTATTTGAAGTGATAAAAACTCACAGGGCACACTCACAGTGCCTCACGATTTTGAAAAATTCTTTACCTTACAAACTCAGATACCCAGAAAGTCTTTCAAAACTCATCACGACTCCCCAACTAAAATTTTTTTTTTTAAAAAAAACCCTGAGCCTTCACAAATTAGTTGTTCGCAAGAGAGGCTGAGAAATCTGCCTTCATATTATAAACAACAAAACTGGAAATTATAAGTAAAGGCCAGCCTAGTGAGGGCTAGGGAGCTGAGTGGTGATGATGCATGCTTTTTATTCAGGAAAGAAAAGTCAAAGAAGAAATAGAAATTTTTAAACAAAGAAAGTGCAACCACTTCACTTCAGAAAGGATTTATCAGAGAAAGAAATAAAAAAGGGCTTTGACAGTTTATTATGAATTTCACTTAATGTAGCTGTAAATCTCTAACAAAAGCAGACTGTCCACCAAGAGAACCTCAGAACATGTGTCAAAGGAAGCACCTCAGAAAAGAGAATTGCCAGAACATAGGCCCTCTGCATATCACCATATATTTTATTTCATCACTGATGTGCCATCTAATTCATCTTTGACGGGGTAACTGCACAGTGAGAAAGAAGAGGAGAAATGTGATCTATTCTTCTATTCCTGCTGTCTATGTCTGTACCTTGCCCTTCCCAGGGATAGAGGTCTCTAATCTATCTTGCATGAGGATACACATCTCAACTGTCTTGGATGCACACACTTTGGTTTTGCCTTACTCTACACTATTCTGCATATCACCTACTTTTATACAGCCTGTTACATTGGTATTGGCACCTACAATATTTCTGTTTGGACATTTGTGACCAGCATTAAATGCATCAGCTAGATCATGTTATTATTAATAATACCTGGTCATAAAAAGGGTAAAGTTCTATATAAGATATTTGAAAGTGAAAGATTGTATTCAGCTCCCCCTTCTTAAAGCAACTAACACAGCAAGCTTTTTCCTGTGCTTCAGACAATGCCTGCACATAGCTTCCCAACGCTTCCCCTTTCATAAATCACTACAGTCCTTTTGATCATCTGGTTTCAAAGTCTAATATCTATCCTTGGAAATCAGTCTCTATATTGACTAAACTAGAGTTAATCCTTCGGTATTGTTGAAGAATAGCTCACCTTGAACAGCCTTTTCCCCAAAATGGACTATCAGTTGTCATCTTTGCTAAAATCAAAGGACAGAGGTGAATCTGATTCCTGACAAACTTTCCATATGGACCAGTATCTGTATACACCAAACAAACTACACAGAATAGTCAGCCAACTGAAGTTCTGTCACAACAGCATTGGGAGTTAAAATCAAACTGGGACTGCTTCATTTGCAGCAGCAGTTCCTTCTTTTCTGTCTTTACAAAACCTGTTTGGGGCCTAAAACTTGGTTCTGAGAGTCTGTCTGTTAATAACATGATTAAAGTTGGTAGTAGAAATTAATTTTGATACAAAAATTGTCCGGCTCTATATTATAAAACTAACTTCACAAATTGTTTTTATGAGAAGGCATTCTTAAACTGATCAATTCTGCTCTAATATTTCAGTGTTCCTTAACAATCAATCAGTTCTTTTGCAAGACTCAATCATCTGACTTCAGTAGAGGTAGAGAAAAAAAAAAAAAGTTAAAATAAGCTCACCAAGGATGAGTGCTTCAACTAAACATCAAATACACCATCCCATATTAAAAACCAACCAACCAACCAAATAAAACACTTGTGAATGATCAGCCCATCATGCATTGCTGATCTTGCTGAAATTTTTGAAACCAACATGTTTTGTTCATTACTGAGGCCCTGGACAGGGAGACTCAGTAAACTTTTTTTTTTTTTTTTAATAGAGTAATCACACCCTCACATCCTTGGGTGTTGGGTACACAATCATAACTTCAATCTTCTAATACCCCAGAGGTGTGATTATCTACTGTCATGCTTTAATTCTTAATTAAACAAAAGCTACAGCTCAGATAAGATCTGTGAGAGGATTATGGTCATTCTTGGTTAGACAAGAGTGAATGTGTGTCTTTGAAATTAAAATTCAGGTGTTGGGGGAACTTTGCAATACTGAGTTGTGTGAGAATATGGCTCCTCTTAGTTTTTCCTTTGATATAACTAGGAGGCAGCACACACAAAAAGTTGCAATCCCGAGAAACCAAGCTGAGTAACCCAATAAACAGTATAGAATTGCTGTCATTCAGATATTTTGCACTATAACAGCTTCTCAGCATTTGGACTTAAATTAAACTGTAAATTAAGTCTGCTTCTAATGATGTGAAAAAGATTGATTCTCTTTACCGAACATTAGTGCAAGTCAAAGCGGCCATAACAATACTGGAGGAAAGCCATGAAATGTGTACTAAACTAGTGAAGTTGCAAATATAAAGGTGAAAATAACTTGCAAATAATGCCCAAGGAAAAAACAATATAAATCACTCTGGTGATTAAAATATATATATATATTTTAAATATTAACCTGAATTATGGTCTTTTTAAAAGGTTATATTAGCATTTACAAAGAACTTTTAAACAATTTAACTACAATGAATTTTAACAAGGCAGCTTCCTGTTCATATCGCTTACCTATTTTTAAATTTTATGAGACTCTCCTGGCAGAGTTTTGTAGCTGTTAAGATGAAAGCCTGGATGCATGCATACTTTAAAAGTGGAGGAGCAAGCCAAAGAATAATAAAAATAAAAAAGGAAAATAATCAATTTGGTATCAGATTTATTCCGAAGCCGAAAAGTGCGTTTTTTTCCAATTGTGAAAGAAGACATGCAGGGAGGTCAAAGGTTGGGCGAAGAGGAGACAGTATTGTGTAGGAACTGTCACGCATCACCACCTATTTTGACATGCACAGGGCCGTTTGTTGTCTGTCGAACATGCAAATTAAGTGCCTGCTGTCATAGCTAGCCGATATCTGAAAGTAGAAAATGAGACCACCTGTAACCAGTGAATGGAGTGATGGACAAGCATTCAGAGCTCGTCATTTCCAACGCCATTCACATCACCTCCGAATTGCATATGACATGTAAAAATCTTTTCTTAATATTCACAACCGGGAAGTTTGGGGAATTATGGAGGCTTCAACTGCTGCATCTAATGGGTTCTCCAAGCAGACAGCTGTGACTGTGAGCTGGCTTGATAATTAGGTGTCCAGGAAGATTTTATGCTATGAATCAGTTAAAAGGGAGAAAAGAAAAGAAAATAATGGCAAGCAAAACTCGCTCGAATGGAAATCATATTAACCCTTGCATGTCCTCTTCAGCACTTCGTTTTTACAGTTCCTGTGAAGCGAGATTTGTAGAAATCAGACACATAATAATGTCTTCTCTCTCTGAACAATGCTGTCTTCCTACTCAGAAACCTGACTCCAACCTTGTTTGATGCGTTATTTTCCTGAAGAGAGCTTACAGAAATATTAAATCTAAATTTGACAATTCCTCATAAATATGGAAGTGAAGAAAAGCCTGTATTTGAATTCCTAGTAAGTATGGTGTATAGGATTTTTAGAAACAGTTTCATTGCACTAAAGCCATGTCTTGTCATGTACTTGCACATATGAAAATCAAATAGATTAGCTTGAGCTTCTATAATCCTTGGCATGCTATCTCTGCTTTTGTGTGCATATCCGTCTTCTTTGTTCGTAGTACCCACTAAATACTGCAGGAGCATAATTCTAGGAAAAACTGTGATGTATCTGATTATTACTTCTGCTTGATAAACACAGTTCTCTAAAACTTTTAGGACAGGAGAGTTTTGACATGCCAGCCCACACAATAAACTCACAAAACGTGTTATTTTAGGTAGAGCCTAATTAAGGCCAGTGTTTGTTCCCAAATAAAAGAACAATCTCTTCAGTGTGCAAATTCTGTGCTGTAGCCTTTCTGGTTGGGGTTCCTTCCAAACACAACAAGACATAGGCACAGAAGTCAGTCAGCATTCAGGTAGGTTATTCAACCTACTGTGTATGAGTCAGAAACCAGCTATGGAATATTGTTCATGAACTTTTCCATATAATTAGATAATTTGTGGAGCTAAACTGAAGTCCTGCCATAGGAAAATTGTAACCTTGCTCCAAATTCCTGAGGAGTGAAGTTCATTTGCCAGAATTCAGAGGCAGCAAACTTACTAGGACACTAAACAAGCTTCTCGGGGTCATGCAAGAGAAAGAATGTCTTTAAGTTAGTTTTAACTTTTCTATAAAACATTACTATGAAAAAGAAAGATCCTAGCAGCACCTGTTCAAAAGCAACAACTATCCCATATTCTCTTGAATGTGGCCCTGTCTCTTCCTTTGTGTTAATGCTCCATCTATTTCAGTCATCCGAGTCTCTTAGAAGCACGATTTACCTTCCATCTGTTCTGTGGAGCAGAAGGAAGAAGTGAGCATCTTGAGCAGCCCTAGCTCATAGCCACAACCAAGCAATCTCCATCTCATGGTTTATATCACTAAGACTGTTGTGCAACAAAGTAGGAGGGCCTGAATCAGATACTGCTCAGTCAGTCCTACCCAGCCAATCCTATCCAGCTGCTGCTAGGTCTGCCGAGGCACATCTAGACATAGCTCAGTCAACATTTCAGCCAACAGTGTATTTCCTCAAAGTTAATTTCAGTGGACATGTCTCAAATAAATAGGTCACAAACTGGCACTAAATGCTTTTTCAGTACAGCTGAGTATCTTGGGACAGGGGTTGGGTTAGTTTATTTTTCATGAGAACTATAGATATTTTCTTAAATATTGCAATAGCAGGAATCCAAAACAATCAGATTTGAAATCTCTGTTAATGTACTTTGGGCTAGATGCTGCCTCTCTACATATTCAGAAAATGACACATCATGCAGAACACCTGACTCTTCTATCAACACAGTTTGGAATGATAGATATTAGCTGGAAAAAATGTAATCTTATGAACACGATTACATGAGTTATCCTACTCACTGTGATCAAGTCACACTCAAATACCTGAGGGGAGAATGTAAAGAAGATGGGGCCAAACTCTTCTCAGTGGTGACCCATGATGGAACATGGGGCAGTGGGTACAAATTGAAACACAGGAAGTTCCACCTCCATGTGAGAAAGAACTTCTTGACTGTGAGGGTGACAGAGCCCTGGAAGAGGCTGCCCAGAGAGGCTGTGGAGTCTCCTTCTCTGGAGATCCTCCAAACCCGCCTGGATGCCACCCTGTGCCACCTGCTCTAGGTGGATGATGTCTATGGTCCCTTCCAACCTCAGCCACTCTGTGGTTCTGTGATTGGAGCAGAGCCAGAAAAAGTACTCCACAGGTTGACGTGTTACATTGCCCAAGCTTGTCTGACTTCAGACTTGTTTAGGTCAAAACAAGCCACCAAATACTCATCCCTTTTGAAAATTAGTTTACTACTACTGCTTGTTCAACAGGGATTTTAGCACCTAACCTGAGGCCTTTGTTTCTGTAGATTGTTTTCTGTAGAGGTTTTATGTGTCTTTTTATTGTTTTATTTGATGTGCCTAACATGAACACTCATGCCATTGGCAAGAACACAATTGAAGGATCCAGAAGTCTTCACTCTGTTCTGCAGAGACTTGCAATATAGGTAGGGAAGACAAATAGAGCACTTCATGTTCGTGTGATGCTTTTCTAGGAACCAGCTTGTTCTGTTAAAAGCACCTGCTGTTGAGAAGCAGAGTGACTGGGAAAGGCACAGTGAATGGCACAATTAACTTTATGGAACTCTAGCTTCAACCCTACATAAGAACAGGCAACCGCTCTTTCCATATGAATAGAAATTACCCAGTTAATTCAGTACCCTTAATCCAAGACCTGTTTACCGCTCTAACACAAGTCCCATATAATCCTAGCACTAAAAGCTAAGTATGACTTAAAGTGGTGTAAAAACACTGAATTCTCCATCTTCACAAGACAATTTTCACTGTAATTGAGCAAATACAGTAATAAAAATTTCAAGAGGTTCACAGTAAAATTTCAAGGTTACATCAGTGTGATCTTCCATGATATTATCACTAATATATATTTAACCATGGCCATTTTTATATAAAAAGTATTTGAGGTTTGCTGTGGTACACAATATTTAAAATATTTAGATGGGTTTAATATTTGGAAGCTGTACCAGAAAATCATATCCCTTTGTTGATATGCACACAGCACTATCTTTTTTGTTGTTGTTCAGATAACTTTCTCCAACTTCAAAATTACTATACTGAAGCCTTCCACAAAAAGAATTTCTAGGAGTAGGTACTGTAGGTAAGAAGGATAAAAAAAACTACAGATATGCTTTCCCAGTCCATTTTTAGTTAGAGTAACTTTTCACATAATTTTGTAGTTGATAGGTTTATAACATGAGCAGTTTTCCATGTGATTTTATCCAGCTATTTTAGAAGAAATGTCTGTTATCTTCAGATTTCTGGAATTCACACAAAAGCAAGTCAGAAAAAAACAGAGCGTGACTAAAAAATAAGCTCAAAAGGGGGGAAAAAAAGGCATTGGGATGATGTCCTCAAACTGGAGTTTTATGATGGCAGTATAAAGTTTCTTACATGTTCTTGTGTTGTGACACTGAATGAGCCTGAGACAGCTGCACCAATTCTGCACAATTAGTCAAGGTCAGGCACCACAAAGAGAGGACATTCACTATTTGTCAAGGGAACAATGAAAGGAGATGCAGACTTTTTCATCTAGGGATGACTGTTAGCTACAGTTATTCAATAAGCAGTAAAACAGGAGAGAGGGGAAACCTTTCTGGATAACTGAAGTGTAAGAACCAACAAGGCAGAGCAACAGAACAAAAAAAAAATCTTGTTTTTAAGTACTGGAAGCATATGTTCATTGACACAAATCAATGTTTAGACACACAAAAGGGATGAAGGTAATAATTTCTACAAGCTTCAAGTATAAAAACTAAGCTGACTTAAAACTGTTCTTCTATTATAGATGATTGGAACTGCAGGTTCAGAAACGCAGAACGAAAATAATAAATAAATAATAATAATTAAATAAATAGATCTGGGCCAAAAGCACCATCCTCAACACAGGCAGACAATCAGAGATGTAAACTATAATGACATGCTGAATTAATTTTTATCAAGAGGGGAAAAAAAACAACGACAAGAAAATGTTTTGATATTGATATTTTATATCAAATTTTATTTGTGTTTAATTTAATTATGTATATTTTGAGCTCTCTTTTGAGTTTCCTTATGATCCACATCCACTATTTTAAAAAGCAGTAAATAGCATCATTAGTATGTATATGAAAAGTATACATCATTGAATTATGGAGTGGTTTTGATATAAAACTCTTGTTGCCCAAAATGCGGATTCATTGCCTGGTATGCAGTGAGCCAATAATCACACACGTGGGAGTGATATTTGCTCATTTATTTCAGAGCTGCGCAAGGCTGGGTGCTTGGTGGTTTCTCACAAATCTAGCATACACTCTCAACTTTCCAAACTGTATTTACACATGCAGTAATTACCTCAAGTACTTTCCTCTTGCACTGATTGGTTAGTAATTTACATACAATTATAACGTTGCTTACTCATTGTACCCACTGCTATGCATGTTCAGGAGAAGGCTCTTCCCCTGGGCAAGGGTCTTTTTGACTTATGCATGTGATTTTTAGTATTATAATTTAGGCAGTTCACTTAAGGATACATGGACTTTTGAGTTTTCTTGCCAAGTTTGCAGAGTGTTTAAAAAAAATCTAATTTTAATGAGCAGTTTTGGGTTCTCCTTGCTTAAAGAATGATAACTGTCTGTTCTATCTGGTCTACGCCTAAGTATCTTCCCGTCCCCCAAGATAGAGGAGACATCTATTCTACTTAGTTTTAAACAAGGTGAATCATTCTAATCCTGCAACACTCTCACAGAATGATTTTCAGAAAAAAAATAAACACAATTATTGTACAAAACTGTACAGGAATAAATGTATTTTACTTTTACATTTACATGTACAAATACATGCATTTTCCATTGCATAAGGTTACTTATGTAATCTCTATCACTTGTACAAACAATTGTGAGAATGCACAATGTCCTTAAACTATTATATGGAGACTATAAGTTCACATTTTTTAAAAGTGCATTATATATTTATTTATATTCAAAGTGACTCCCATGCACTGCAAACACATCTTTTAAACAAGTTCATGGCAGTTTTAAATGTTCTATCATATTTTTGCTCAGCAAAGGAAAAAGAATTTTTAGATACTTAAGGTAGGAATTCCCACAATGCAGCAGTTTGAAAGCATTACTGTAGGTATCTGCAATTAAAAACATCAAAGGGCAAATATTCTATTTCTGGTCATCATTGGAAAACTAGTTTGCATTAGTTTATAAGAAAGGAATTTTTCCTTCAGGTAGTTTTTGCAGTTACTAAAGCTATGCAAACCACATCTGTAGTTGCGTACTACCAAAAAAACAGACAAGGATGGAAATCCATGAAAATGTTCTCAAATTCTTAATCCTCAGGGGGCCAGCCCTGGCCATATCCACACCCTTTTGCTACTCTCTCCTCCAGACATGTCATGATGTTTGAAAACAAAAATGCTCACCACCTGTTTGGTGTTTTTTTCTTCCAAATATATTTCCACACTTCTTGTGTTAGCTTGCTAAAGGGGACAGTACAATAATACAGAGGGGCAACAACAACTGGGCTTTAGTTAGTCAGTTTTATTCACCAGCACAAGTTCTTTGCAATAACAACCTCCATCATTAACTGGCATGATTGTTACAGGGATAGGCTTAGCAATTAGAAGATAGAAATTAGTAAGTAGCACAACTCAATGGGGTATACTGTTTGTCCCAGAAACTAAACTAAACTCAACTCAACTCAACTCAACTCAAGTCAACTCAACTCAACTCAACTCAACTCAACTAAAATAAAGTAAAATAAAATAAAATACTGATGTATTGACATCATGTATATGACAGGCTTGGCAATTAGTAAAGAGAAATTAACAATTAGCACAACTATGGGAATACACTGCTTGTTCCAGAAAAAAAAAAAAAAATCTATAACATTACTTCACCTTGAGTGTACAGGAGCCTCTCAACCTTGCAAGTAGTTGAAAATGCTAGCATTTCTACACTTTGAATGTACAGGGAACTCTCTACTTTATAAAGGGTTACCTTAGCTCAGAGTTAAGGGGAGTGGAGGGATACTCACAGTCCAGCTAGAGGAGTTGGTCAGGTCTCATTCCCAATCCACAATTAATGTTAGATTCTGTCTTTCATATCCTTAGGGAAGAAGTACGTGAGTGTGCCATCCTTGTGTCATCCTTATCATCCAATAATGTTCCAAAAGATGATCTCCTCTTTGCACTGTCAGTGAGATGGGTTTCAGCCTCTTATTGGTGTTTTGCAAGTTTATCAGTTGTTTAGCCAGATGGGTATTGTTTGCAAATTTTAGCAAAGCGAGAGCATCTTGCATCCACAAGATTTCCCACTTCTCTCTCTTGTTGTTGGGGACAGTACCCAAAGTTTCTTCATTACTTCTCTGCCATATTCTCTTCTCTTTACAATCTGGCAGTTTCAGCTGTTAACTCTTTACTCGCCCATCACCACTGTGACCTGAACTTCCATCAGTTTTGCAGTTAAGGAGCCATTTGCTATGGTAGGATAAGGGGAAAAAGTGATTCTAGAAAGGTTCAGTAAAGGGATGGAATGGAAGAAGTTTTACCATGATTTATCTTCAAGGCCCAAATATCTTATATTCATCCTCAATCTCTACTGAACTATACCTGAAATTTTAATATAATAAATTTAGAACATCACTTTTCACCTAGTACAATTCAGAGAAATGATTTAACTAGCACAAATTTAGTTGATTTTATATTTAATAAAGATTCAGAGTTGACTGAATGAACAATGCATATAAACTGAGAAAAGCAGCTACTTTACGTACTTCCAATTCTAAATTTGTAATGGCACTTTATTATTGCACTGTTTACAAAGCAAGGCATCCTTGACTGTTTCATTTATCATAATTTATATGGCAAAGGAGAAAATTAGGATAAGAAAATATCAACATGCAAAACAGCTTTTTAAGACATTTGGTTTAGTGAAGTAGGACAGATATGACAGATTCAGGCTTTTTTTTTTTTTTTTCCATAAGTCTGGTGTAGGCATCTTTTTGTTTAGTTTTATATTTAGCAGTTCTTCTCTTTCTATAGACTCAAGCCTTGTGAGGTGAGTGAGTTTTGCGAATGGAAGTAACCATGGAGGTCACATTTAAACTGTTCATCATATAACTTCTATATCAAAATGCATGGCTACTGCTTCACATGGTGGGAATTTAAACTTATTCCAACTTTGCTCATTTCAGTGTTCCTCTCCCCTAGGCTAAGGCAGTGTCCTTCCCACACTGGCTTTTAGCTCTTTTCTAGAAGGTGAAGACAGGCTCCCATATTTGAAAACAGTGGCGAGCAACCTGAAAAATAGTTGCTAACACTGAACAAGGAAATTTATCAGAATACGACAGTCAGAATTTGAGCTGTTCCATTTTTTTCCCTAAATTGATCACAAATCAAGCCATCTAAAAATCCATCCTGGGAATTACTGGATCTGAGAAAAGAACTTATTCAAATGAATTCATCTAGCTAAAGGCAACTCTTATTTAGCTGCATATTTTGAATTTTTTCAGATATGAAAAACTAGATATTTCTATTCCATACTGCAAGGCTGAATTCTGAAACCCCTCAGCACATTAGGAAATAATATTTTGTGGCATTATTGAGAGGGCTTTTCCCATATCTGGTATCAGGACCTGACTGGTTTGCAAATTTTTGCACACAGCCTAAAAATAGAGAAGTACTGCTTGAAACTCTTATCTAGCATAAACTCTGTAAGTGATAGCATTTTACATAAAAGCTCTACCCACAGGGGGAAATAAGGGAGTAATGAAACTTATATTACTGCTCAATATGTAGTAATTTATAAGCTATTTTTACTGCATTCATTTAAAATCACTATGTCATCTTTTCTACAAACACCGTTAAAATCCAAGCAGAAACCCTCTAATTAGAAAAAAATCTCTTAGTAATATTGTTCCTGAACACTATGGACTGTGGAATGTTCCAAATATATCTATTCAAAAATGTATTTTCTGTAAAAAGGAGATAAATGTACTTACCTGATTGCAAAACATGTCTGAAATGCTTTAAAACTCATTAGCCTAGTTTTCTTGCAAAACAGATATTCTGCTCAAACCTGGGTCTTAGTTTGGTGGATGTACAGCTTGCCCATACAGTAAATAAAAATATACAGCTGTTTAGATAATTTCTAAAAACAGAAGCCTCTATGGTGAATGAAATGCAAAAAGCAACATTTAGCAGAGTATCAGCACTGTCATTCTGCACACATTTATGCACATGAAAGGAATTGTCCTTTCTTAAAGGCAACTTGTGTATTGCCAAAATTGAATTGGTCTATACAGACTGTCAGGAGAAGGCCAGATGGATGGGAAAGTTAAAAAATACAGAAATAACTTCCTTCCTTCCATAGCAACGTGGAAAAAGAGGAAGAATTGTGATTCTCAGAATCATAATTCTTTTCTGACACGACTCATCATGTATTAACTTAGGCTCTTCCTGACAATTGAGAGAGCCTGGAAAACAGCAAAGTCAACGGGAATAATCTGGTTTTAAAGCAGATCACATATGGATGGAAAGTTATAATCTGAACACACTGTTAGCTACTAATGGTGATTTTCTATGAATCAGAAATGTCATTGATGCATGATTTTGTTTACTCTGAATACTATACTGAAAATCTTAAGAGAAATATTAAGAAAATATTAAGAGAAAGCATCTGAGCACCAAAATGCAATTCCTGCACTTTTCTATCATACAGGAAATAACTCACCTAAAGCTTCTTTTTAAGACTAGATCTTAAAAGAATTACAGTTCTTTCTTCTCAGGAACATAATAGAAGGAACATTTTCAAAGCAACTGATTTGAACTTAACAATATTTAAGAGAATTTAGCATCCACATTTTGTGATTATTACCGCCAATGTTTTCTAAAACTAACTACTAGGGTAAGGCCTCAAGTTTTGGATATTTGATAAAGGCCTTGACTTCCACAGAACAAGTGCTCAGCACTTTCTGATCCACTTAGTACGAAATATTCCTGCATCCTCACAGAAGAATAGCATATGACATAGGTGATGAATCTCTGAGCTGGATTTCCAATTACCACAATTCACAAGGAGATACATGAAATAGCTACGCTCCAAGTTCTAGAATTATTCACAGAAGTTATTGGGTGAGTGTTCTTGAATAACAAGCCCACGTGAGAGTTGCCGCTTATCCCAGTTGTGAAGAAATTAAAAAGCCCACCCCTTTATTGTGAAATAAATTTTTAATTTCAAATGATGCATCAGGTTCCAAAACATATTAACTACATCACAGTGAACAGGAAGACCAACTGTAAGCTGATTGTATTTTCACAATAGCCATGCACTGCAAGAATACATGTGTACATTGAAGGGACAGTGCGAGGTGGTTGTAGAAAGCAAAATACATTTTGATCTAAGGTCAAACTTAGGTTAGCAGTGTACACAGTGGCTAGGCATAGATGAGAAATGTTGAATAAATCCAATAAAAGTGAAATCTGTCTCTAGTTTCATTTTATGAGCTTGTTTGATGACTGTGCCCTGAGGTATCTAATAAAGAGAGATATTTTACATTATTAGCATAAAGTGTGTTCAAAGGTGAGATGATATGTCATGCCCAAATAGCACCAAGTATGAGAAAAAATATTAACAAAACAGAAAAGATCTTTAAAAAGATCCAGTCAAATTAATTTGACTTTGATTTGCTCAATTACAAACACTAGTTCCTTCCATTAAAAAAATATATTTTAATTATTTTAATTGATTTTTAATTAATTAATTACTTAAATAAATGTCTGCACTTGCCAAAAAAGGAAGTGTGGACCCAGGTTGACCTTCCAGAAAAGCATGCAGATGCCTGGTGTCAAGCTGCTGGGAGTGTCAAAGCTTGACATCTCCTTTGGACAGTTGAAGGATTGGCAATTATATGGGATGCAAGCAGCTGGAAGATCTGTTCAGCATGCTAGCAGAGGTGGAAATGAGGTGAAGAAAAGAAGAGGTGGAAAAGTTGAGGAGCATCTGGGATTCAGGGAGAGAGACAGACTGTTGGTGCCAGTTTCTGAAAAACATGAGCAGGCACCAGGAAGTCTCCAACAAAAACGAATGCAGGTTCAATCCTCCAGATGACACAAGACTATATAAAGACAAGAATATATAAAGAAAAGAACAAATGGAAAAAAATTCTGGGCTTGAGGTGGCAGGAGAAATCCATCTTCACTCATCTCACCCTATCAGTTACCCCTTTGCAACAGGTATGAGGTCCTAGAAGATGAAAGGTAATCAATGGATAGTGAAGGCAAGAGTCTCTCTTCTCCAAAAATATTGCTAAGGTCAGAAAGGTCAACCCCCTGTCTTGTGACCACCTGCAGGAGGAAGAAAATGTGGGTTATAGTTGTTGGGGGTTCCACAATGAAGGGAACAGAGGGTTCAATATGTAGAAGGGGCTCTCCGTTAAGGCAAGTCTTCTGCCTTCCTAGAGCCTGGGCTAAGGATGTCAACAGGAAACTTTGCAGCCTGGTTCGACCCACAGACTATCACATATTGCTGGTCCTACATGTGGAGGACAGGAAGTGGAAATGTGTAGCCCAGATGCAATCAAAAGAGACTTTAGAAAATTGAGACTGAAGAACTCAGGTGTGCAGGTCATCTTCTATTCTCCCCGGTCTTGACAGCAATATGGAAAGGAAGAGTAATATATGGTCTGTTAACACATGGCTCTGTGGCTGGTTTCTCTGCTAAAACTTTGGGTTCTTTGGCAACAGGAAGTCTTGCATGGTAGCAGGTATGCTGGCATCAGACGAGGTTTATCTTTCCTAAAAGGGGAAGAGGGTCCTTGGTCATGACTTAGTAGGACTCATTGATAAGGCTTAAATTTGATTCAGCAGAGAAGGAGGATATCATCAGGGATGCTGGTGATAAGGTACAGGACAACATACTAGCTTGACACCAGAGCCAGTAAAGGATGCCCAAAGCCTGGAGAGGGAACACAGAAAAACAGGAGAGCTACTGAAGGCCCACATAGTTGTTACAGCTGCCCCAGCTAGAATTAGAGGCACACTGGGAGCCCAACTCAAATATCTCTACGTACAAATGCATGCAGCACAGGGAATCAACAAGGGGAACTGGAGAAGCGCGTGTGATTGCAGGGCCATGATCTCACTGCAATTACTGAGACACAGTGGGACAGGTCTCAAGACTGTGATGTGGCCATGAATGGCTTTGTGCTTTTTAGGAAGGACAGACCTGGAAGGTGAAGTTGTGGAATTGCACTTTACATGAAAGAGGGTTAGGATTAAAGAGTAGGCCCACAGGGGCAACACGGTGGTGAGTGTTCACTACAGGCCACCTGGTCAGAAAAATGCACGAGGCCTTCTATAGGCAGCTGCAATCACCTCATGATCACAGGCCCTAGTACTTATGGGAGACTTCAATCACTCTGATGTCCAAGAGGTTCCTGCAGAACATTGCAGATAACTTCTTGATGCAGTTAGTAGATGAGCCAACAACATGAGGGATGCCTGGTACTAACAAACAGAGAGAGTCTGGTTGGAAATGTGAAGGTTGGGGGCAATCTTCACTGTATCAACCACGAGGTGTTGGAGTTCAAGATCCTGTGGGAAGGAACCTGCGCAAGATGTAGGATTGCAAGCCAGGAATTCAAAAGCATTAACTTTGACCTCTTCAGGGACCTGCTTGGAAGAATTCCCTGGGCCAGGGCCCTTGAAGGAAAAAGGATCCAGGAGAGTTGGCTAATATTCAAAAACCACTTCCTCCAAGCTCAGGATTAGTGCATCCCTCAAGATGGAATTGAAGAAAGGGGGGAAAGAGACCTGCATGGATGGGCAAGAAGCTCTTGGTAAAACTTAAATAGAAAAAAGTATACATGATGTCGAAGAAGGGTCAGACCACTTGGGAAGAATATAAGAACACTGTCAGAGGATGCAGGGATGTGATGAGGAAGGCCAAGGTTGATTTGGAATTAGAGTTAGCAAGAGGTATCAGGGACAACAGGAAGGGCTTATACAAATACATCAGCAGCAAGAGATAGACTGGGAGAAAATGGGGGCCCTCTGCTGAATGGGGTGGGTGGAGGATGCAGAGAAGGCTAAGTTACTAAAAGCTTTCTTTGCTTTTGCCTTTACTGCTGAGGCTAGTCCCCATGAATCTGGAGATAAAGAGAGAAAATCTGAAGGGATGAAGACTTTCCTCTGGTTGATGAGGATTGGGTTAGAGATTATTTAGGCAAACTGGACACTCATAGGTCAATGAATCCTGGTGGGATGCACCCACAGGTGCTGAGAGGGTTTGCAGGCATTACTGCTCAACCATTCTCTATCATCTTAGAGAGGTCGTGGAGAAGAGTAGAGGTGCTGGAGGACTGGAGGAAAGCCAACATGACTTCAGGCTTTGAAAAGATAGAGGATCCGGAAAACTACAGGGCAGTCAGCCTCATCTCCATCCCTGGAAAGGCTATGGAGCAGCTCATCCTAGAGACCATCTCTAGGCACATCAAGGAAAAGAAAGTGATTAGTAGTAGTCAGCAAGAATTTGCCAAAGGGAAGTCCCATTTAACCAATCTGATAGCCTTCTACGATGGGATGACATGCTGGAAGGAGGAGGGG
Organism: Crypturellus undulatus; assembly: GCA_013389825.1. Classification (NCBI taxonomy): domain Eukaryota; kingdom Metazoa; phylum Chordata; class Aves; order Tinamiformes; family Tinamidae; genus Crypturellus; species Crypturellus undulatus. Next base: position 129,141 of record VWPW01010667.1, read on the forward strand.
AGAGCCATGGATGTTGTCTACCCTGACTTCAGGAAGGTTTTTGACACCGTCTGCCATAAAATCCTCATAGGGAAGCTCAGGAAGTGTACATTAGATGAATGGACAGTGACGTAGATTGAGAACTACGTCACTGGAAGAGTTCAGAGGGTCGTGATAAATGGGCCTGAGTCTGTTTGGTGGTCTGTGGCCAGTGTTACCCCCCATGGGTCAGAGTACAGGGTCCAGTGCTATTCAACTTTTCATCAATGATTTGAAAGAAGGGACAGAGTGCACCCTCAGCAAGTCTGTGGCTGATCCAAAACTGGTCCATTCAGAGGGACCTAGACAGATTAGAGAGCTGGGTAGAGAAAAACCTCACGAGATTAAGCAAAGGCAAGTGCAGAGTCCATCTGAGAAGGATGGACTCCCAGGCACCAGTACAGATTAGGGGTTGACCTGCTGGAAAGCAGCTCCATGGAGGGGGATTTGGGAGTTGTGGTGAACAAGTTCATCATGAGGCAGCAATATGCCCTTGTGGACAAGAATGCCAATGGTATTCTGGTCTGTTTTAGGAGGAGTGTTGCCAGCAGATTGAGGGAGGTGATCCTGCCCCTCTCCTCAGCTCCAGTGAGGCCACACCTGGAGTATTGGGTGCAGTTCTGGGATCCCCAGTACAGGAGGGACGTGGAGCTTCTAGAGAAGGTCCTATGTAGAGCAACGAAGATGATTAAGGGACTGAATTGTATATTTTATGATGAAGGACTAAGCAAGCTGGGCCTGTTTAGCCTGGAGAAGAGAAGATAGAAAGGGGATCTTATAAACAGGTACAAATACCTGAGGGGAGAATGTAAAGAGGAATGATATTCCAAAGATAGGGTGTTTCTGTTGATGTAAATGCTGATGATTAAAATTTTAAGTACAACCTAAGAAAAGTTGTCTTAAAACATCAGCTTTTACCTAGAAGAATTTTTAGAATATCTAGTATTTAAACTATGGAACCAACTCCTCTTGCCCTCTCCCCTAAGGATGAGGAGATGGACCGGATTAAAAAAAAAAAAGCAGAGAACCTGCATAGCTATCTCTTTACATTACAGTACTAAGAATCAACTTTTAATTTCATTAAATATCCTACATATGAGTTTATCTTACAGAATTCTTTAAAATGGACAACATTTTTCACATAGCTCATGAGGCTGACGGCAGTCCAGCATTGAAAAAGTGATTGCACCCAATTCATCTGAAGCAATCAGGAATATACAGATACAAAGGTGTGCATCATACACTGAGAATATAGTCTCAAAGGTTATGCAGTGTATGGTCCCCTACAGATGTGAGGATCAAACACACAATGCATCGCACCCAACATGCTCTATGCTAGGTCCTCAGCTCCGTGACTGAGACACCCTTTACAGAGGGATTGCACTGAGATACACTGTGGCAAATACTGCAATTCTGTGTCCATGACAAGCATTGAAAAGATCGTTATTAAATTATGACACGATGTAAATCAGATTCTCAGGCAAGGTTTTTTATTAACTTATTTTGAAAGTTAAATATGTCTATATATAAGTAACCGGGCTGCCTAAAATTTAAAGTGTTTTAACTAGTATTCCAGAGTAAAGCAATAAAATTCTATTCAAAACATTCTAATTAAATGATCAAAAGCTTAATAAACAAAAAGCCAGAGGTCAAAGTGGATTTTTTCTCCTTTGACAGAGAAGCAATGTTTACTTTAGGTTAAAAAAAAATCTTAATTGTGTACATGAATATCTATAAAGGAAGTCAAAATGATACTTAGAAAATGTAACATGCTTTATAATCAATTTCTCTTCTTTGTCCCTTGTTTATGTCTCTTCTTTCCTTTACAGTTTAGTCAGTAGTTTCTATGCGTCTTCTAATTAGCAGATTCCAACAATCTTTCTTTATATTAAAAACGGTAAATTCAAAAGAAGGGATGAGAAAAAAAGACATTTTTCCTCCTTACCACATTAATTGCAGACTATTTGCAAGCGATTTATGGCTCCAGTATGCCTGTATAAAACTGCATTAGGAAGTCCTGTTACTGATAACAGAAGTACTTTCCAGATAGCTGGTTCTTCACCCAGGATATCTTCCTTAGTGTTTCAACACTTCAAAAGGCCAAAACAGACCTACTGCTTTATTTTACTGCTTTACTCACTAACTTCAGGCAGATGTGGAAACGACTTAGCTTTTTCTTTCTGTCTCTTTTTTTTTTCACAAGAGATCTGTTTCTAAGTTGAGATTTATCAGACTCAAAGATTAAGAGCACATCTTCATGGAGAAATCCAGAATTCTAAATCATAAGGAAAGTATAAAATCTACTGCAGTTATTTCACTACTTTTTTAATATAATAGAAAGGCTTCTGGATCTGTCCCTATATTGCAGCATAACCCAACACATACCAATTCAAACAGGAAACACATAATGCCCTTTCTGCAGTGTTGATAGGTGAAGGGGAAAAATCTTGCTTACTTTTTTTTTTTGTACAGCAGTTGACATCACTCAGTCACTGGTCGGTGAGGTGGATTGGGAATTGGCTAGATGGCAGAACTCAGAGGGTGGTGATCAGCGGTGCAGAGTCTAGTTGGAGGCCTGTGTTGAGCGGAGTGCCCCAGGGGTCAGTCCTCGGTCCAGTCCTGTTCAATTTATTCATCAACGACCTGGATGAAGGCACAGAGTGCTCCCTCAGCAAGTTTGCAGATGATACGAAGCTGGGAGGAGTAGTGGATACTCCAGGGGGCTGTGCTGCCATCCAGAGGGACCTGGACAGACTAGACAACTGGGCGGTCAAAAACCTCATGAAATTCAACAAGGCCAAGTGCATGGTCCTGCACCTGGGGAGAAATAACCCCAGACACCAGTACAGGCTGGGGACTGACCTGCTGGAGAGCAACTCTGCAGAGAAGGACCTGGGCGTCATGGTGGACGACAGGTTGACCATGAGGCAGCAGTGTGCCCTCGTGGCCAAGAAGGCCAATGGCATCCTGGGATGCATTAAGAGGAGCATCTCCAGCAGGTCGAGGGAGGTGATCTTACCCCTCTACTCAGCCCTGGTAAGGCCACATCTGGAGTACTGTGTCCAGTTCTGGGCCCCACAGTACAAGAGGGATGTGGAGCTGCTGGAAAGAGTCCAGCGCAGGGCGACTAGAATGATAGTCTATGAGGAGAGGCTCTATGAGGAGAGGCTGAGGGAGCTGGGCTTGTTCAGCCTGGAGAAGAGAAGGCTGAGAGGGGACCTCATCTGTGTCTATAAGTGCCTCAAGGGAGGCAATGAGGAGGATGGGGCTGGCCTCTTTTCACTGGTGGCACTGACAGAACCAGAGGAAATGGCCACAAATTGAAGCATAAAAAGTTCCACGGGAACTTAAGGAAGAATTTCTTGACAGTAAGGGTGACAGAGCACTGGAACAGGCTGCCCAGAGAGATTGTGGAGTCTCCTTCTTTAGAGATCTTCAAGACCTGCTTGGATGCAGTCCTGTGCCACGTGCTCTAGGTGGCCCTGCGTGTGCAGGGGGGTTGGACTAGATGACCTCTAGAGGTCCCTTCCAACCTTACGCATTCTATGATTCTATGATTCTATGATTCTATTTATTACTTCTTGAAGTGTAATTCAAATTTACGTGCCCCCATTATATTTCAAACTCTGCTTTGTATGCAAAATAGGACTATAATTAATAGGACTATAACTTCCCCAAATAATGTGATGTATCTAAAAATAAGTACTGTTATTTTTAAGAATATGATATCTTCTTAAAACTAGTTACATAAAATAGAAACCATTTTCAGATGTGGTAAAATAAAATCGACAATCTCATCTTGCATCAGTATGGTGAGAATACAGTGAAAGCTTAAAATCACTAGGAGAAATAAAGAATTACAGTAAAACATTAGACTGATTTTGCCTTTTACAGCAGAGGATTCTGGAGGAAAAGCACAGATATATCCTGTTTCCACTGATGCATATGTCACTTTGCTATTTAAAAGCTGAAAGGTTTAATAATATTTTAACAAATAAAGTACTTATTAAATATTCTTTATTTCCACAGCAAGTAACAGTCTCATTGTTTGATCTAAGAGAATTTTTGTATTGCCACCCAGTGGAAATTGTCTGTAGATATGTAAATTTAAAAAAAAATAGTGAATGCAGTACAAAGGAAGAGCCATTTAGCCTATGAATTGCAAGGTTATTTTTGTAGCTGTGCACTGTCTAACCATAACAGTAGATGATTTATGGTCTCCAGCAGAGCTTCATCATCATTGTTCTCACCTTTATTTCCATCATAGTTAATTAAAGGGAAGGTCATTGTCACCTTATGTTTTAAACCTTCTTAACATAATATATCACCCTGAGTATGCTTTAATAAGAGGACCTGTGAAGGGATAATGTTGTAGGAAAAAAAAAACTTTACAGCATAAGCCATCCTGTTAACAATTACACCTTAGATTTGAACATAATGAAAGTTAATAAGCAGACAAAATGAAGGCTATGTCTTGATACTCATTCAAATTTTGATTAATTGGCTGCATGATCTAATGGAAAAAAATGGTAGTATGCTTTTCTTGACTTTGGGCATATGTATGAAAAGTAATTTTCTAAAGGGAAGATCTTCCCTTGAAATAACTTTATCATACAAAACACTTTGTTAATTGGAAGAAGAAAGAAAAACAAACAAAAATCAAAGTGCATAGTCTAAATATTACCTTAATATTATCTTAAAATCTTTTCATGTTAGGTATACAAAGCAAACTACCTTTAAGTTGAAGATTCGCTCAAACAGATTACAAAGTGTTCAGACAGTGAACACAATGGCCCTTAATACAGTAGGTATTCCAGTAGGTGTTAGTATTCTTAAACCCCCGAGGGAAAAAATCAAACCAGTCTACATTTATGTACTAAACAAACACAATCAGTTCTCTGAAAATCACACAGATCTAGGGGCAAATGATTTAAATATGTATTTGATCATTTCATCCAGAAGATCTCCGAAATCTATGCTTAATTTACTTTAAACACACACACACATAGCCACACACACAAACACTTTAAATATGATAAGTGGTGGAGCAACCATATGTCGGCTGAACATGTATGGAAAACTAAATTTTCAGTACCTATGTTTCACAGCTCTACTCGTAAGCCACAGACAGTAATAGAAATCCAGAATGCTGGGCACTTTTATGTCTTCCTAAGATCATTTTTGTGCTAGCACACAAAACCTATTTTTATTATAGTGTTATTTTACTTTAGTATAACTCCTTGGAAAGACAATACACAACCACGTGGTCCTTGGCACCTGTACGTACAGTATTTCTTGCTATGGTAAATGTAGTGGCTTTTACAACCTCCCTATATGGAGGCAAGTTTTTTACCTCAGCCAACTGGCCTCTGGACTACACAATGGACTACACAACCCATATAGACATACTGACAGATACAAAATGGGAGTAGTGGATGAAAAGTCCTATCCACCATCTTCTCTGGCATTACTAGTTTTGTCTTCCATATATCCCAAATCTTCTGTCTGTGAAGAAAAGACATCCCTTTGATCTATATAGGACCAAAACCACACCTAATTAGGACCACCTCACCGTGGTTTCCATTGCTCTTCCCTGTGATGGAGTATGCGTCTCAGGTATATTGCTACACTTCGACGTAGTTGATAAAGGATTTGTCTCCTGACAAATCCTATTTGTCTCCTGACCAATTCCCATCATTCACCTAGGCGAAAAATGGGTAGTAAATTGCCACCTGAATAACCTGTTCTTGGCACCAGTTCTGCTTTTGAAAGTGAAGTCTACTTCTCTGAACAGCAGAAATGCAATATAAATACTGTCTGGACAAAATATAAACGCATTACCTACATATTTGTCTTGTGTTATTTTCTCCAGACAGTATAAATGAAAGCCCTAGGAGTCCACATTGTAAACCTAGGTTTTTAAATCCTAGAAGAGTCCAAAAAGCTTTAGGTGCAGCTCAAAAAAATGTGATACCTCAGGACATACACATTAGTATACACATAAAACACTCAAATCATTCAAACATAGGCATTATGTTGCTGTGTGAAATATTATGCTATATAATTCTACACATACTACATACACATCAATGACAAAAGAGACTACATTCTAACATCACTGATGCATTCTAACTTCACCTGACATACAGAGAAAGATAAATCTGGACCCAGCTTTAGAAGGTCTTGCTGATTATCTGGTAGTACAGAACTTCAATTTCTTATTAAATCTCAAGTATCAGTTAACTAATTACTAATTACATGAATTCCCAGCTTTTCATCAGTCCATAAAAGATCATCAATTAATACAACCTTTATAACTCCAAAAGCTTCTATCACTTTGTCTCTTCTTTGAGAGCAATGCATTCCTTCTGAGCTTTTAGGGTTTCTCCATTCTCTTTTCCTTCCCAGACTTAGCTTATTTATTTACTTATTTATTTATTTGCAACAACTTTGACTACCTGTCTCTTTCACAAAAACAGGGGGAACTGGAGATGTCAGGCAATCAGATGAAGATTTTTTTTATGGGCACAGAGCATTCTTCTCTGAATGGGCTGGCATTCTTCTCTGACAGTGCATGGAGCAGAGGCCAGAATCGACATTATGTAACATGCCATCTCTGACAGAATTTTGTGAGGCAAGAGAGAACTTCTTATGTTAGCAATCACAGAGGGTGCATCTCAGAGCACCCTCATCTCAGATCGGGTAGTTTACATAGCTATGCAAATCATTGCTACTTATTTTACTTTGCAGAGATGGATTTGTTCTGATGTGATAACATGTCTTCCATAGACAGTTTTGAACAAGGTCTACACATGAGACTGTTCCAGTATCTCCACTTATGTCTAATAACTGATCCTGGGACTGATCATATAGTAACAGCTTCAGCCTGCCTTCATGATCACTTCTCTGAAATGAGACCATGCAATCCCACTTACACAGCAGATGTCTTCCGTAGGCACCTGCTTCTAAATCCATCTGTTTGGGAAGTTCTCCTTAGAAAGGGACAAGCAAGGAGTATAGTAATTTATCCACCTGAAACTCCAAAAGCTGTCATGGCAGCAGCACAAGGGTGTGGTTAAGCCCTCATCCAAATGTCAGGGTATCATCCAAGCTTCCTTTTCCCTCCTCTGCAAATTAGATAACCACTAAATAATTAGAGATACTTCAAGGAAGAACTTCTCTTCAGGTGGTCATCACCAGCAAGAATGGGATAAAAAAAACAAACTGCAAGAGAAGGTAAGTCCAAATGTGCCCTAATTTATAGGGGAGGAAAGCATGAGCTTTTTGGCCTGAGGGACTTGGAATCTTTACTTGACACTGGTATTTAAAGTGACAGATCATTACCCAGAGATGGAAATAATATGACATTAAAATATTCTCCATGATATAAAGCTTTTGATACCCTAGCTCAGAAATCCTACTGCAAAATATAATAATTCAGACTGGCTTGAGAAGTGGCACAGGCAGCTGGGTTAAGGAAAAAAAAAGGGAGAAACCTTAGCAGTTTCATGTCAGACTGAAGGAAAGGGTTTGGCAGGGTACTATTATGATCTGGATCCAATATGGTCTTTATGGCTAACAAAGGTTGGGTAGAAATATGTAATAGGACCCACACTAGAGCTGTTATGAATGAACTCTGCTTACTGAGATACCTACCCATCTCTGATAAGAAAGGCCTCATACCATATTATATATCACTCTTTAGTGATGCAATCTAGTATTATGTTTGTCAATATAGTCCTCACTTAACATTAAAAAAAAAGAGCATAAAACTCACAGATGACATTCACAAAGTTCCTCTAAAAATAATGGTTGAGGTCTTCTACCCTAGCTGCTTCCTCCCACCCTTAAATACAGCTTTTGCATTTTCTCTCAAGCCCTTGGACTTCCATACTACTCAAAAGTAGAGCTAGGGGGTTCTTCAGCACAGCAAAATATTGCCTTGTCAAAAAAGCTCCTATATATTTTAAATTTCCATGGTATGAAATATGACAACAATGCCATCTACTAAAAGTCTAAGGCTGTATTTACCTAATTATATTTCCAAAATAGTTAGGTTTCAGAAATGTGGCTGGTCTCATAGTTGGTGGTCAGTTCAGCATGCCTCTCTCCAACGCGAGTGATTTGTTGGAGACAGAAAGTTAACATTTGTAAAATAATTTCAATTTTCAGTGTTTCACAAAGGATTAGAGAACAGCTAACAGTAATATATATAAATTTCAAGCAGTGTTTACTATTTATATCTTTATAAATCATGTATAGCATGCAACTGTATTCATTCATATTTTTACAGTATAAATTAAGCAGGTGACAAGCTGTGACAGTCATACAAAATCTTATTTTATGACATATTTCTACTTGCTGCCTTTGGTATTAAAAAAAAACAGGTTAACATCATTCTGCTTCATATTTATAGGTCCTATGGAATGACATGGAGAAATTTTAGAGTAGTCACACTGATATGCATTTGTTTTCCTACGTTAAGTGAGCTGTTTATATATATATATTAAAAAAAATACCGTAATCTGCATCTCAGTAAGACAGCTCAGTTTATATTAATTCCTATAAAAATCTATAAATATTAATTCTTGGGATTTCTAAATATATGTATCTCTCTCAAAACTATTCCTGTTTCTTTAGTGACTCTGAAGAAAAAAAAAAAAAAACACACAAAATTATTATGAACTATTTTCGCATTGCTCAAAGCAACTAGTATTTTGCCACTTACTTCACTCAGAGTAGGACTAGGTAAGATCTTTTTAACTATTTAACAATTTCATGGTCATAACACTTTTTTGAATAGCTAGGTTCCTCTATCTAACATGCCTTTTTCCTGAAACTTTTTGAGGCTCTTGAACAAAATTTTTGTTGAAAATCTTAAGTAGCTCCTATAGGATGATTAAGCACTTGATGAACTTGGAATATTTTCTTATAATGCCACCTATGTTTTTTCAGTCGTCTTCAATAATCCTTAAAGAGCTGTGCAAAGAATAAGGTCTGACTTTTAGTAGAGATGCCCTAAATCTTACAGAGAATCAAATTTAGTAATAGTCTTACTTGTGTGCATTTGATTAGGCACTCTGAAGTTAAATATCCTTAACATAATTATCTAATTTGCAAGGCAATCATATAAAACTGATTTTATCAGAGACAAGTTTTCAACATTTTTGATTAATCAATTTTAAGCTATGTTACTTACAACTAAAGTAAAAGACTAAAAGAAACAAAATTATGTGGGCTTGATTTATTTTATAAATCTAGAGTTACACTGAGATGCTATGAGACCAAAGGCTTCATACCAAACTCAGTGAAACAGAATCTATGGTCTTTACAAATCTTCAACACAGGAAAGTGCGGGGTCTGCACCTAGGGAGGAATAACCCCCTACACCAGTTCAGACTGTGGGTTGACTTGCTGAAGAGCAGCTCTGCAGAGAAGGACCTGGGGAGTCCTGGTGACAAGAAATTAAGCATGAGGCAGCAGTGTGCCCTTGTAGCCAAGAAGGCCAATGGGATCCTGACCTGCACAGGGAGAAGTGTTGTCAGGAGGCTGAGGTGATCCTCCCACTGTACTGAACCCCGTTGAGGCCACATCTGGAGTGTCATGTCCACTTCTTGGCTCCTCAGGACAAGGACATGGAACTACTGGAGAAAGTCCAATGGAAGGCTACAAAGATGATTATGGGACTGGAGCATCTCTCTTATGAGGAGAGGCTGAGAGAGCTGGGCCTGTTTAGCCTAGAGAAATGAGAGAGAGAATCATATCAGTGTGTATACATATCTTCAGGGAGGATGTCAAGAGGACAGGGACAGGCTATTTTCAGTGGTGCCCAGCAGCAGAATAAACTGAAACACAAGAAGTTCCATTTCCATATGAGGAAAAATTTCTTGACTGTTTGTGTGATGAGCACTGGATCAGGATGTCCAGAGGGGTTGTGGAGTCTCCTTCTCTGGAGAAAAATCTGCGTGGACACAGTGCTGTGCAACATGCTCTAGGTATCCCTGCTAGACCAGGTGTTCTGCAGAGGTCTCTTCCGATGTCAACCATTCTTTGATTCTGCATTCTTTGATTGTAGGTTATTGCTAGACTTTTATAATAGATATCATAAGTGTTTCAGTCCTCCCAGTAGATTTATCAGAGGATATATTGGAACAACGTTACACAAAATGACTTGGGCATGGCATTTACTGAAAACGTATCCTTATTGAGAAAGTAAGTACCTTGGAAGAAATGCATTAAGTAAAAGCAAATGAAACTATTAATGACTTGCAATATGTTAATCTGAAAGAACTACTATCAATATCTAATGCTTATTCTGTCTCAAAGGAGCAGCTTCTTGTATGACTACCATATGCTTTTATCCTTTAAAAATGTCCACCTTCTCTAGTGCCTATCAGAAGGATTTCTCCTGTTAGGATCATGTTTCAACCACTTTTATACTCTTGGACAGCCAAGGGACTGCATTTGCTGAACACTCAAGACTTCCACATGTCATATTCATACATTAGCACAAATTAAAAAGCACCAGGCAGTGAATTAGTAAAACAGTACTGTTCTGATTTAATATGCATATATCTGTTAAGCAGGTATCTTTATTGAATTTTCCTATTTTGCACAATCAGTCATTTCATAAATGCAAGTTAAACACTGCAGGCACACTCTTCCCTGTGATTGCACCTGCTATATAGTATTTCTCTTGCACTGACACTGCTTAGCTGCCCTGTGCAGCCCCCATCCATGCAGGAGGACAGAGTCATACGAAGTGCTCTGCTCTGCACTGCACAGCCGTGTCAATCTTGTCATCATAATTTTTGTCTGGAGTCTCTGGCTTGGACCTTTTGGGTTCAGGATACAACTTGAGGGATGGATACACACTGTACAGACAGCACTGCTCTGTCTCAGCATAGGGTGTAGGAAATCTGGACAGTCAGGAGGTGTCCTGCCTGCAACGCCAGAGTTTCACATGCTGTGTCTGTGGTTGAGTAACAGGCACAAAGATAAAAGTGTCCTTGTCTTAAGATAGATGTCATGGCTGACAGTTATGGGATACAGCTGTCAGCTGGAAGTGGCAATGCATTCACTGCCTAGATATTCTTCTCTCTCTCCACTTCAGGACTGCTGTCGCCTAACTTTTGAAAAACTACAGGTTAGGATTTGACCCTTAAGGACCAACCCACAGAAACTCATATCTTCAGATAACTCATTCTTTTCCGTAGATCACCTCTTCAAGTTTTGCAATCTCTAGGCTAAAATTACAATTTTGGAACACGCTTTGTCAAGCTCATGCTGATCTAGAGAACTGACAACATAATTGCTTTATCAAGATGAGTGTCTATTTGATGTTCTTTTAAGACTCAGCCCAGCTGGGCTGCTAAGTAGAAATTTATGAGGTTTTAGAACAGATGTAGCCAGCTTTAGAGCTGTGGTGATCCTTTTCTTCCTCCAGAGGTACATCTATTCATGTACAAGACTTTCATATTTAGTTTCATGTCTCTCTCTCTCTCCCTCTCCGGCCCTCTCTCTCAACACACATACATTCCTAGAGATGCTAATGCCATGGATATTTTAATTAAGCCACAACTTAATATATTATTTGAAGTCATATATATACATATACTCAGGAATGGGGGATGTTATCAAAATTAATCACATATTAAAATATATTTCTGCCCTACTATATATGGTTTCAGACAAGTTCACTTTAGTTCTCCTCAAAGGCCATCAGCAAGTGCCTAATCTTTACAGCCGTGTGTATTCAGAAGGGACAGATAGAAAGCACCATCTAATTCTAAATACTGATTATTCAAACAAATTACTAGGTAACTTATTGATTTAAATAGCAAAGTAGATTTTACTGTAGGAAATATGAAGATTAGAAAAGCAATTTATTAGACAAAAAAGCATGCCTCTTGCTACTATACTTTTAATAGACATATTTGACTAACATTCTCTATGTAATGCTTGCAATCATTACAGATTCAGTGGAAGTTTAAGAAGTCACACTGTCATTAATATTTTATATATGAATTTAAAATACTTTTCAAGAGAATCCTGAGACCAACACTTAAATAACTGCATGCTTAGATTAGTTAGCAGTAATTCAGAATAATTGTTCTCTAGCACAAGTTCTGAAAGAACTTTTATGAAGTTATGAGAAAAGCTTTAAACCCACCATATACATAACATTCACTGAAGTTTAATGCAATTAAAGAAAACCATTTAAAGTGGTATAAATAATCCATATTACATTTATTTATCTTCTGCTTTTTCTTATTAAAAAAAAGGTTGCCATGGTAAGAAGATTTCTGAGAGTATAGGTTTGATGATTACACTTTGATGGGAATTGTGTTTGAGAGATAAAGGTTTAGTCCTTTACTAACAATTTTAACATAGGTAACTAAGGGGTGATGAAAGTGCAAAATTCAGAGCTTTTCTCTACAAACTCTATAAACTTTTTAAGGTAGACTTCCAGCTAACTAAATGCAAAAATTTTCTGTGATTTAAACTGCATCAGTTTAAATAATTTACTTAACAATGTTTCATTAACAATTATTCCCACTTTCATTCTTTTAATTTTCCATTCTCTCTCCATGATTTTTCTTGAAATAAGAGGTAGCTGACTCAGACACTGTAGGGCATTTAATGACATATTGTGTATCTGATAAGTTAAATTTTAGGCTACTTATTTAGATCTAAAATTCTCTATGAAGCTTTTAGCACAAATGTGTTGTTAGCGAGTTCATATTCTGTTGAACTCCAAGCAGTAACAAGCTGAGGAAATATCGTTTGGAAGTAAAGCAAAGCTGGATTATTTGAAGTCCAAGGCCAAACTCTGACTAGAGTTTTAATTATGATTTAACAGCACTTCACATCTTGAAAGATATTCTCAAAATAATATCATGGCTGCACCCAAATGGTAATCAGGAAAGGGACCATTCCAGTTTGGGAGACTACATCAAGCAAAGAAGGGGGAGAATCAAATGAAGAAATTCAGATTAAAGAGTAACCACCAAGCTCTGACTCCACACTGTGCAAAGAGGGGTTGTTCCTTTGTGGTGGGTTGGTTGGTTTGGTTTGTTTTCATAAACAAGAGCAATAGCAACTCATTTACCTATCTCTCTCTTCTGCTGAAGTTTCTTCTTTGCCTCAAAAGAAGTGAACTGCCCTCACAAGCTTTCCTTACCCAATATGATGCCATTGCAGGTTTCCCAGCTTCTTCACATCATTTGCAAATCATTTTAGATTACAAAGAAAGGATTTTACAGTCCAACAAAACCACACATGAGAACCAGAATCCTATACTGGAATTCCTTGAGCTCCCACAAATAAGTAGATCTGACTCCATGTGCTAAAGGTCACATACAATTCTAATGAAAAATTTGCTATACAAATAATTACTCCCCATCTTCCCAATGGAAGATCTTAGTCTGATTTTGAAAAAGAGGGAAATGGAAGGGCAAATTTAAGAACTGAATAGAAAAATTTAAGAACAATTTAAAAAATTAATAAAATCCTACACTTGTATAAAGAGGTTTCCCTTTCAACTCCTAAATTAAACAAATTAATATTTGACCAAATTAATCATTAAGTCATATCAGATAAAATAAAAAGACACTGGTTCAACCTTGTCTAATTTTCAAACACATGATCCTAATGAGTTCAGTAGAATACATGAGGTTTAAGTCTAGACAGAATATTGTCTATATTCTAATACAAGCTAAAAATGCACACATGAACACTTGCTTTGTTCTTGGATGGCTGTGATAGCCTATTTTTTTATTTACTTGTGTGTAAACTTTTTTGCATGTAAAAAATGTATTGATTAATTTATTGGAGAGTTTAACTCTACTTTTAAAATAGTTTGAATCAAATCTCTTCATTTGTCATATAAATTTCCACCATCATACATTTTAGAAGAAAAAATAAATATAGAGATCTTACACACGTTGCTTTTTATTCCAGCACTAGCATAAGTCAAAACAAAACAGATTAGATGGAAATACAAAAATGGTAGGATTTTTCTAAGCTCCATCTTGCAGCTCTAAATGTAAAAACATATGAACGTGTTCAGTAGAGCTGAAGTTTAATATTACTATCCAAATTCCATTTTATCCCACTGTCACTACCACTAAAGGAGGGGTTTTATGCTGGAGATAATATGATACCACAGTATAAGCCCTCCTCAGATTTCAAACAGGTCAACTTGTCAAAGCTTTTTAAGGGAGCCAATTACATTAATTTTCCACAGCAGAGAAATACATATTTCATTTCCATCTCCCACTAGAGATGGGGCCCAGGGATTCTGTTTCGAAAGGCTCTTATCACTAAGTAACATTCGTACCCCCAAAGGAACCTTTGGCAGTCACTGGTCCATTGATATAATTGAGCAAGGTATGAGCTGTCTGACATTGCCATGGCACTGCTCAATAGTGCTGTGCACTAAGCACTCCGAACAATGAAGCTTCAGCAGACGGCTGCATTGTCAATAAATTTCAATTACACTAATTGCCAAGAGTTCAATGAGTGCACTTGGAAAGGGGAGGGGGAAGGATGGAAGAATAAAAAAATGCCTATGCCTACTAGGGCTGAAGAATGGGAGACAATAAATAAACCGCATCTTCTAATGGGGGCATTAGTGTATTTTTTTAACGTTGCTTAACAAGATTTTACAAGCTGTACCACTTTCAGGGATGCTGTTTTACATTTCTTTGTTACTGTCTCCAAACAACATATAGAGAGGCTCAATTATGTGGCATTATCTTCTAGGGAAGAATAATTTTCTTACGTTTTTATGTTGTTCATGTTCTGTTCACTGTGGATAATGCATCTGAAAGCAGAATGCTGTAATGTCACTTTCATGAGCAACTGAAAAGCCTGCTTGCAAAACAGACACATAGAATCAAATGTGTCACCTTTCTGGACTGACACAGTTCAACATTCCAAAATAATTACAACTATGTGGGACACATATGCATACAGGTACACATTTCAATCACTATTAAGTATGCAACAGTGGGCACAGTATAGCTACAAGTAATAGATATACATATTTCTTATCATGTATTGGTTTTTGGAATGTCTAAACTTGCATTAAAATTTTAGTGGCTATTCTGAACGAATCTATGAACACTGAATTTAACATATATGAACCAAAATCCGTAACAAAATATTTCATGTGATGACTAGTTCTGTCATGTTTTTTAAGATAACCTTCTCTATAAAAGGCAGTTCAGAGGAAAGGCACTTCATTTGGTTTGTTTACAAATTTTTCATATAAGCTTCTGTATGAAAGGCAGCTCAGAAGAAAGGCAACTCATTTAGTATGTTTTCAAATCTTTGCAGAAATTCTGAGTACTTAAATGTTTAAATTAATAGCTATGACAGTATGAGGACATAAAGGACTGTCTGTAGTTCCTCTTCCTGTGCATGAACAGCACAGTGGATGAGGGAACCGCCTAATGGATGAGGGAAAGGCTATGTGTGGACTACTTCAGTAAGGCCTTTGACACAAGTCTCCCACTTAATTCTCCTAGAGAAGCTGACAGCTCATGGCTTAGACAGGTGCACTCTTGATGGGGTGAAAAACTGTCTGGATGACCATGCCTAGAGAGTGGTGGTGAATGGAGTTGAATCCAGCTGGCAACCCATGGGCAGCGTTCCCCAAGCATCATTGTTTAATGGCAGGCATGGTAGTGATGGGTTTATGGTTGGACTTGATGATCTTGAGAGTCTTTTCCAATCATAATGATTCTATGATTCCATGACAATGACTCTATGATTTTAACTGGCCATCTCAAAATCCAGACAGAATTTCAATGGGATCCCAGAATAGTTCCAGTCAGAAAGGACTTTAGAGGTCTGTAGTCCATGTCTGAGACCTGCTTTGAGCTCAAAGCAGGACTCGGTTTACTCCGAGGTCAGGACCAGGTTATGCAGGGCTTTATCCACGTTATCCATTTAATTGCACAGACAGAGTGCAACAGCTCCAGCAAACCGTATACCTGAAAGCATAGTACCAACAAAAGGTTTTGAACAAAGCAAGCCTTATATGCTAGAAGCAATAAGAAGTATTTCAAAGTTGCTTCTAGCAATTTGTTAAGTCAAGATTGTGAAAGACTGAAATAATGACTCCATAGATCTGATACAAAGCTGAGCTATTTCCCCAAGGGCTACAATACAAATAAAAGCACATTTGGAAGCATCAGGCCTCTCCCAAACCTAAAGAAATTTGATTTATGAGTTCATAGTGTCAAGCCTCTCATTCTTACCAACTTCCCTTGCCACTCGTTAATTTTTTAAATTTATTGGCTAATCTGGAATCAGAAAACAGTATTTAAATGTGAAAATACTTCAAAGCCTTATGAAAAGTGTTGATTGCGAAGAGGAATATGGACCAAATATTTTTCCTCTATGCAGTGATGCTAGCTACACAGTACACCTGTAGATCTAACCTTACTGCAGTATAAGTTGATGCCTATTTATTTTTTTTCCTTTTGCTGTGGCCAAAGGAAAAGACAATTAGTTGTAACTGTGTCAAGATGTTCTGATCATGGATTCTTTTTACTCATGACACAAACAATATTACTTTTCACATATCAAAAAGACATTTACTGATCACTCGATTTTGTTTTTTCTAAAAACAAAACCCAAAGATTAGATGCCAAAATTAATGAATCAGCATGACTATTTGCCATGGAACTGTTTCTCCAAAAAAAAAACACACGAGGCTAGACAGGCAGATTATTTGTCCATATGGGCATTTTTTTTCTACTAATTGGAGTAAACAGATATTTAGATTTAAGCTAATGAGTCATTATGATGCTCTAATGCAGCTTCCTGCATAGGCCATGCAATGACACAGAATAATTTCTGCATTGCGACCAAAAACTTGTGGTTGAGCAAAAGCTGTTTTTAATGATAGCTGATCTTTAAATTAGGACTTGTTGACAAAGAGTATTTGCCAGTGTCTATATTATTTCTTTAAAATGTGCACTTTGTTTCTGTGGTTCCACATGCATAAACACACTAGACATAGTACCTTTTGTATTTTGTTATAATTCTGTAGGAATATATTTTGCAAATCAAAACAAGTAAGCATCAGAGCTGCTCTGTGCACCTTTGTCATGAAAACTTCCTCTAAAACAGAATATTCACATCAATTTGAAGGCTAATTTAGTATCAGTTATCTTCACTGTGATCAAATTGCACATTCTTGTCTTATTTTTCACAGCATATTTTGTTCACTCATTAGAGGAACTGCATGGAACATTCTATACAAAATAGCTAAATCACATATGAATTTAATGAACATACACATAACACAATTAATTTTAACATGACTATAATAATCTTGAAACAGTATCTTTTCACTAGAATTTGCTTTTAATATTAAATATTAAATATTCCCTATTCAAGACCACATTTATGAAAGAGAGCTGTAAAACCTAACAAGGTGGTAAAGATCCCTCTGCATTTCATTTTAGAAAAAAAAAATTCCCTGGCATACGAGATGGAAAAAAAAATTGCATGTGAACTATAATGACTACTGTCTGATTTACTTTTTGCTTTTTTGGTAATATCCTTTCCTATTTGTCAAAAATCAAATAAGAGTTAATGGCATTTATATTAGAGAATTTGAAGAAAATGTTTCTCTTACAAAAAAAGACATCCTGGATGTTATTTCATCTTATCAGTATAAATGATCTGATTTCAATCAGAAGATAATTGTTGTGTGTTCTCTGAGTTTATGAGATCATCAAGGAAATTTATTGAATCTAACAACTCTAGAATACCAGTTTTCCAACTGGAATTTGTTTATTAATGTCAGATTTAATATTATGTACATACTACGATACACTCTTCAAATTTTAAAAAGAAAAACGTTTTCCTTATACAGTGTCACATTTTTATTGGGATCTATGAGATTTCATGAGGTAGTCAAAGATGACCAAGAGACATTTTTTTGCTTTTTTCCAGTTACATGATACTTCTGATAGGTCAGGACATAGCAATATGCAATTTTCTATATAATCCTGGAGCAATTTAAAAGATATTTATTTTCATCAGACAAATTTATTTTATAGTCTTTACTTCGTATCCAGATGGGAATAAAAGTTCTTTTAAACTCCTAAGTATTTACTTTCTCTCAGAAGCTATGTTTAATTTTATGACTAAAAAAAACCTCCAAGAATCTATGACAACAGTACGCTGCCCAAATGTACTAGAAAAGTGTGATATATTAAATCTGACAGGATGATGTTCATTAATCTTTGAAATGTAGTTGGGACACTGGTAATTCCAAGAGGTATTACATTAAAATGAAAAGCCCCTCATGGCAAATGAAGGCTTTTTTTGTTTCCTGTCGTCATCCATTTGTAACTGCCAATAGCCGCTAGTTAAATCAATGCACCTGATAAATACTGCTTGACTGAGGAAATCTAGAGAATCATCATTTCTTAGAACTGAGTATTTATCTTGTTCTCTTGTTACATTTATTTTTCAGCAGTACTTCACTCTGAAAACCTTCTCATGCCATTTAGCTTTTCAGCAATTAAGATCAGCCTAAGGGCAAATTGAAAGAGATTTCAGACCACAAGTGTTGCTTTACTGCTCTTCTTACCAGAGGAAGAGCTTTGTGGACAGCATTTTATGATTTCAGATCTTGTCATTCATCACTTAGCTATATGGGAAAATTTGGGAGGCTTAGGAACAGCATTCTTCAAAAGAGACCATTTATTTTGATTGCTTCATTTTTTACATGTCATATTCTATTACCAAGCATCTGTGCAAACCAAGATCACTAACCACTTTTCAAGTTTTGGTATATCCATTGAAATGAGTTTGTGCTAAAAGAAAACTTTATCATAGCTTTGCCTAGTTTTCTAATAATAACAGTTTCTGTCAGAGGTAAAAACATTGATTATTCATTTTGTGTATTTGCTTTTAAGTGGCAAGATTTTTGTGACATACAAAAAATCTAAAGATTCTAACTCATATTTATTACATTTTTATGGTGTAAGCTCAAACTTTAATCAGTGCCACTCAGAAGCTGTTTAGCTTAAAAACATTGAGGGCATATTTGCCATATACACAAAGCAGCAAAGGAAGCAGTTTGGGTGCTATCCTAAAGCTTACTGAATTCTTCTCCACCAGAAATTTCCTACTTGACCTGCTCTAACCAGTAGCTCGCTGTCTTTAAAATGGGTTAACATTTGAATCTGTGATGAAATACTACTGTGAAGATACAGATATTAAGGAAGGTGAGGAGCAGCACAGGCAGCTTTAAGAGATGTGAGGAGAATAGCAAAAATTAACACCTAACAGATAATATGTTAACAAGAAGTTATTTTAACAGCATGGCATTTGGCAAGAGAACGTGCATGACATTTGTCAATAGGCAAAGCAGCCTGCAAAATACTTAAATGCATGCAGAACTGTAAATAACATCACTGAACTCCTACTAGTTATGCTATATCTACACTAACATATATGCCATTCGATGGAAGTCACAAGGTTGCCCTTTGCTTTAATCCAGCTACGCCAGACTGTGAAGATGGCTACTAATTTTACGAAAGGACCAAGTCTTTCAACAAAGATGAAACAGTTTTTCTGAAGACAGACAGTAGGAAAAAGTAGTGTGAAGAAGAATATACTACTATCACCACACAGGGATGTGGGAGGAAGGCTGCTCAGAACTACTCAGCATCTTCATCTCATTCTGCATGTCACAAGACATGATATTTAAATGTGTATACAACAAAATGCAGGTGCCTGGAGCAGAGAGCATCATGCACAGGGACCATGAAAAGAACAACTGAAAAACCCTACTATACTTAATAACAAGAAATAACTGATTCTTTTTTTCAGAAATAACAAATGTTAACAGCATCTGGGTATGCAAATGCTCCCATTCCATCTTCATATCATCTTTTGATATCGTTTAGCAAAATCTCACACTTTTATCCTCACTGTAATTCAGTGATCTTTATCTTAATGATGGTCAGCATCAGGAATACTATTTTGTTATCACTTGCCACAAATATAAATCTACAATCTCTGTAGTAAGATTTAAGATCTGGCTTAAATACAAACAATGCAAACTTACCCTTCTCCACTGATCCACCTTAACCTGTGAGAACTGAATGCCAATTCAGTGCCTCAACAGCCTATTTTAGAGGAGATGCTTTTAAAAACCTAGCCCTAGCTGACTGGCATTCACTACCCTGTCCACATTTTCAGTCAGGAATAGCTTGCTCCTACATTTGACAATATATATTTCACATTTGGTAATTATTCTTCATTGCATTATCATAATGTACCATGTCCTAAGGGCAACAGCCTTTTGAGATTCATCTTTCTTGGCTTCTCCCATTAATACAGGCCTACTGGCTGTTTTACACGATTGAGGTTTAACTCACAGAAATACAAATAACATAAATTTAGGCCACCGGCTTTTTAATCTCTCCTTGACTTCCCAACAAGGGAAATGACAATATTCTAATCTGTTTCCATTATAATTAAGGCTCTCATTTAGTTTATGGTTTTATAATTGGAGCACTACACTTCAAGAAAAATCACAGGTCCTTTCCCCTTCATGGGCAAATCAGAGCAATTCTGTATATAACAGAAGAGGTCATAGCTGCAACAGAAAAGATATTTATAAAGAACAAAAGGGGAAATCATATAGAGAAATCTCTCATAAAGAAATATCTCTAAGATGATGAAAAGCCTGTCTACACACCACAATTCAGTGTATCATTGGAGAACACCGAACAAGCTCCAAACAGTTGTATTTGATGTCATGAAGAAAACACTGACTTGCAAGCACAACAGAATATTTAGCATCGCTCCCTGTCCACGCCAGTTAGTCCTCCTGAGAGGGTTTGCAGCCAGGTCATTTGAAACCAGTAATGCCATGCCATGCCCTACATAACGTTATTTAAACATGCTCATCAGAGCAAAACAATAGTTCAACAAACTATTGTAGCTGCAACAAAGCTTCCTTGAGACTGTATCTTTCCAAGAAGGTCTTGACAATTGATTCTTGTTTCTTTCAAAGTCCAGAGGAACCAGGAGAGAGAAACTTATGGCAGCAACACAGATAACTGGCACTTACCTAAAAAGCAATGAGGACAGGAATTACTGTATTACAGGATTACTGTAATAATCCTAGTAGTTAGGATTACTGCAAGTAGGAAAAAAAAAGTCATGAACATGGGAAAAGCAACAGCTAAGAAACAGCACAGTGAAGTAAGGTTACAGGACTTCCAGTTTTCCAGGATGCCCAGAGCTGGCATCCTGGGCTCCACAGATGCCAGGACCATAATGGTGCTGCAAGGTTATATTCAAAATAACCATGTCTATCAGCAGCATGGCATATCTGGCGGAGTTTTCTAACCTGTATTTTCTCAAGTAGCCATGCTTTTTCCAGCCTGCTGGTGTATACTTGAAGCTGGTGTTTAATGAAGCACTGACAGGTGAGCTTACCTCTCTCAAGAACAAAGTATTAATTGAAATAATCCAGCCCCTGCTATCACCAGGTTACTCCCTGAGTCAGAACACAGTCCCAATGATCACAATGATCTCAGTGATGGAATTTGTACTGTAGGCCTCTTTAACTCTGTAGAACAGGATATGTGCTATATGAAATGCCAGCTAATTGCTACTTACTGTCAGACACATTACTACATCTAACAACCAGACAATATTCAACGCATTGTATGTCACTTTCTACACCCCTACTAGCCTCATATTTTAAGTTAGAGAGAGCTGTCATTCCTTACTTTGGCTATGGAGGAAGTGGTTCCAGTTTAGGTATTTACTCATATGATCTATAAAAATATATATGAGATACTGTTGCGGGAGTACACACTTCAGTTAGCTTCCGCAGAAGCGAATAGATTCAACCTTAGCTTGACTGCAAAGCCGTTGACTAGCAATCAAAGAACTGAAGAACAATACTGGGAAGTAAGTAGGACTGCTGTGAGGGCAGCATATTTTCACAAGAATTAGATGGGAAACCTACTATGCACTGTAAAAACAATACAGGAGGGACAGCATAAAGCACGACAAATGCTTAAAGGGGGAAAAGGGTGCAACAGGCTACTGTACTATACAGCCTTTTGGAAGAACTCTTAGAAGAAAGTCCTCCAAAAAGCCTATTTTTGAGCTGTGTTCAACACTTCTGTATTAACTATTTATTTATTTTTCCCAAAAGAAAAATGTTTCAACTTTTCAAACATAAACTTAACTAGCTACCAAGAAAGCTTCACTTGAAGCTATGTTACAGATGGGAAGAGAGAAAAAAAAGTACATAGTTTGTAATTATTACCCCCACATATACCTTCTTTCCTCACTTGGCATAAGTTAAGAGGAGAAACTGTTTTTCTTTACTGTTTTTTAAATTGTTATTCTGAAACTTCAACCTCAAACTGCAAGAGGCTCTGAAAATGAAGAGTAGAAAAATAAAAAATAAAGGAAGAGACTAAATCATGGATACTATCAATTTCATTGCAAGATAAGAATGAGAAAAGCGCATGTTAGGCCTGCATAATTTTGATGTTGCCATTTCATTGGCGCCCATACTGTTTTCTACAAATGTAAGAAAAAACGATAAAGATAAAAGCTGCTCTATTTATTCTGTGTTAGAAGTAAATTTTTTGAAGTCATTTTGGTTTTGTTTGAAGAACGTTTTGGTGAAATTGTTCTGCCATTTTTCTCCACAATCTAGTAACATGCTATCTGGTTTCATCAAATATACAAAAGACCTGGAAAGAGAAGAGGTTTGAACAGGTTCTCTCAAGTAGAGCCAAGTACCTCCAATTTGTGCCAGTAACATGAGCCACACTATTTAAGCTGCTTGGTAAGCAGCTTGTTCTGCAAAGCAGTAGTTCTACAAAGCAGCTTGTAGAATCCTAAAATCTCCACCATACTCCCACAAAACAGGGCTCAATTCAGCTTTATTGAAGAGGAATTAAATCCTAGAGATTGTATATTCCAATGACTAAGACCATTTTTTTTCCCAGGCAGACTCTAATGCTTGAAATTATCACTCAGCCAAAAAGTATATAAAAGTGAAACAAACTCCAAGTTTATTATTTTTATCACCATATAACAGTTTCATAGAAGCTGAACTTCTGTCATTCTTTACAAAAGATCTGCAACTGTCAAATTTCACTATTGCTTCACAGACAGGGCAGTTTAATTTACAAAGTAATTTACAAAGTAATTTACAAAGTAATTTACAAAACGAATCTGTAGGCATGGTATGATATATTTATATAAATAATATTCATATTGATCTGTTTTATTTAAACAAAAACAAGACAACTTATTTCTGTTTAGAGCAGAAATGACTGTAGCTTTGGGAAATAGGAGGCTGAGAGTTGAATAAAATCTAAGCCTGAGTGCGTACATGATGCAAAAAACAATTAATTAAATTGTAAAGACAGAGATTTTCCACAGAAAGTTTTAGTAGATTTTTTGCTCCTGGGTTTTGGCATTTGGTAAATGACAAAAGTTTTACTAGTCTTCTTCTAGGACACCAAGAATAAATTGGGAAACTGGATGCTACAAAAAGCTAAATAGTTCTTAGATGCCACTGCTGGAAACAGCCAAGTAAAATTTAAAATATCCACCCTCAGACTTTTATTCATATATTGAAAAAAAAGCATCATGTTTTCCTCCCTTGTTCTTTAATTTTTTTCCCAGTGCATCCAAAAACCAAATACAAGCAAAACACTGTCCTAGGAAAGAGAAACCAAGACATTATAGCACTGACTATACCAATTCACCATACTTTTCAAAGAGTAACTGACAACTAGCTCCTCAATAATTCCAGGAATGCAAATGCTACTGTTTTCAATCTTACAACTGGGGAAATAGAGAGAGAAGACTGAGTGGCTTCCCTCCAGCTGTAGGTCATATTAATGTTTTTTTTTTTTTTTTTTTCAGAACCTGTGTAGCTCTCTCAACCTCTTTGCTACACTTACTTATTGCAGGTGTATATTTTATTGTCTAATGCATACCACTGACATCACCCAAACTCATGGTGGAAATAAACAGAAGATAAAGCTCCGTTATAGTGGAAATACAACATGAGCACAGAAGAGGCATCATATATATACACATACATATATACATACATATATGTGTGTGTGTGTATACTTTTTTTTCAAATGATCATATTCAGGCTCAAACCTTTCATCTACCAAGTCAAATTTAGTGTCCTTAGTAGTAGCCAGAACCAGATGCTTTGGAGGAAAATACAAGAAACCCTCACATATTCAGGATAATCTGCCTTCCTTGAAGTTCTCATCCTAATCCATTTAGTTACAGATGCCTTTAAAACCTGATCCGTGAGAGTTTTAACCCCTTCAAATACTGTTATTTTGGCATTACTATCCTAACTCTGGATATATTCTTGCTATCCATATAAATGGACATTCCTCCTTTGAAGCTTGTAAAATTCTTGATTTCGTCTTCATCATCAGTCAATGAATTCCATAGTTTACTTATGCATCTTTTAAGGGCTTCTTTATTCTTAAGAGACAGGGAAAAATACAATCTCTTGATCTTTGCTCTCTGCATCACTTTTTTTCTTATTTTTTTTTAAACCATATATTTTATTGCTGCCACTCTCTTCTCAGTCTTCAGGTAAACAATCACTTCAACACCTCTACCTAGCTATTTTTATGTCACTAGTCATTCTCTCTACTTCTGTCTGAAATCTGTCTGATGCTGCAACATTTTTTTCCAAGATGGACTATCCCTTAATATCCAATAAGTTTTATATAACACTGCACTGTTGGCTTATACAATGACTGTGTAGGCAGTTACTTTGAAGTCATCTATACTGTTTCAGAAAGGATTTTAATTTCATGTTGTACTTCACAACAACCTAGTTTGACTGAGGTCAAATTTCTTCAAGGCATCTCTGGACTTGATTCACAAGTAACCCATATAGAGATTATTTACAAATAACTTGGTGTTGCTACCTAATTTCTCCTTCCCTCTTTTTTTGTTTTTTTCATCTTCCAGAAAAGGAAGAAGTACATTAAACAGCAACAGACCCACTAAAGAAATGTGTGGTTATTAACCATACTGCCACAATGAAAATAGACCATTTGCTGCTGATTTGTCTCTCACCTCTCAGCTACTTTTTGATCCATGATATTATACTGCCTCATAACTACTTGATTTGTTTTAATAAAGGAATTATCAATCCCCAACCTTTGAAGAAAACTATGCATCACTACACACAGAATCATACAATAGCTTGCAGATCAAAACATATTAAGAAATAACAATAATTGTGTATCTCCAGGTGTCTGATTTCTCAGCTAGACTGATTAATGAGTTTCTGCATCTTTTTAGAAACTTTTTAATCAAAAATTGAATTCTCATTAATTTCTTGCCACCATAAAGAGAAACCTACAATGACAGAAAAGAAAGGGAAAATACTATGGGACTTAAGAAAAAAAAAAATGAGAGTGCTTTATCATGAATTATGATGTAGGATGAATTATGTTTTATGTTATGTTTTAAACCTTGTTTAAAACTAAGTAGAGCATATGTTCCCTGTATCTTGGTAGGACAGGATGGAAGGAGACTTATCAGTAGAACAGACAGTTAGCATTCTTCAATGAAGGACAATCTGGAGACGCTCATTAAAATCGGAATGCTTTTTTACACATTGTAATCTTGGCTGGTCCATTTAACCTTAAAATCTTAAAAATCACGCCCTCAGGTCATAAAGACCAGGGAAGACCACTCCCCTGAGCATGCAAAATAGTGGACTTGATAAGTGATATTATAATTGTATGTAAATTATTAACCAATCAGTGTAAAAGGGATGTACTTGGGAAGTTACTGAGTGTGTAAGTATGGTTTGGAAAGTTAGGAGAATATTTGTGAGAAAACACAGAGCACCTGGCCTGGCACAACTCTTCAATAAATGAGCAAATATTTCTCCTGAGTGTGTGCTTATGTGGCTTATGGCACAAAGGGCAACAAATCTGCTTTTCAGACTACGAGAGTTGGCAATGCTGAGTAGTCTCCTAACTACTAAAGAACTTCTTAAGTCACTAGTGGGCCTGCAGATGGTTAGCTGTAAATTATTAAGAAAGAAAAAGAAGCCGGAAGATAATGTTATTATAAACAGCTTTTCCAAATACCCTGCAAGGTTTACTCCCATATAGCAGATCTCCTTCAGAACCTTTCTAAAATATATTGTCAACATTACCTTCAATCACCAGGCCAATTAGTCAACTTTTAACAAAACTATTCATTTTATTAGCAATTCAGACATAAAACCTTATTTGAGTACCACTGGGGCATAGTGATTTCCCCTGAAATTATCAACGATTAGAATCATAGAATCATAGAATGCTTAAGGTTGGAAGGGACCTCTAGAGTCATCTAGTCCAACCCCCCTGCACACGCAGGGCCACCTAGAGCACCTGGCACAGGACTGCATCCAAGCGGGTCTTGAAGATCTCCAGAGAAGGAGACTCCACAACCTCTCTGGGCAGCCTGTTCCAGTGCTCTGTCACCCTCACCATCAAGAAGTTCTTCCTTAAGTTCCCGTGGAACTTTTTATGCTTCAGTCTGTGGCCATTTCCTCTGGTTCTGTCAGTGACCACCAGTGAAAAGAGGCCAGCCCCATCCTCCTCATTGCCTCCCTTGAGGCACTTACAGACACAGATCAGATCCCCTCTCAGCCTTCTCTTCTCCAGGCTGAACAAGCCCAGCTCCCTCAGCCTCTCCTCATAGGGCAGACGTTCCAGGCCCCTGATCATCCTCGTGGCCCTGCGCTGGACTCTCTCCAGCAGCTCCACAGCCCTCTTGTACTGGGGGGCCCAGAACTGGACACAGTACTCCAGATGTGGCCTCACCAGGGCTGAGTAGAGGGGTAAGATCACCTCCCTCGACCTGCTGGAGATGCTCCTCTTAATGCATCCCAGGATGCCATTGGCCTTCTTGGCCACGAGGGCACACTGCTGCCTCTTTTTACTAAAGAACAAGTTTCAAAATTGTACAATTAGAGAACAAAGAAATACTGACAGAAAAATAACTGTAAAAGATTATTCAAATACTCTATCTGCAAAGACACATCACAATTGCATAGAAAAGGCTTTCTGGAATGACTTTAATGGTAAACTTCAAATGTGAAGGAAAGACAAAGGAGGAGGAGAAAAAAAGCAAGGTATCCAGGGGCAAAAAATCTACCTAGTAATTGCAGAAGCCCTTTAAAACAAAAAAAGAAAAGAAAAAAAACTTCTTCACACATTTTATTTCATTTCCTACACCTACTGAATGTACTTTGTTGGAGAAAAAGCAAGGCATCATAATGTGATAATATCATGCTATCAGACCTAGATGAAATAAGTAGTTTTATAACATAAACTATGCACTTTTTGAAGACCCCTATGAATTCACATTTTAAAATAAGTAAATTGCAAGGACTTCACTTCTCCTCAGTTGCCATTCTCCTACTTCTTTGCACCTTGTTCAGCTGTGAATCTGACAGAATTTGGAAAGAAATAAAGTTGCTACAAGAAAAAAACATACTCAAGAATTGAAAAATCTTGCAGGATCTCCTTTGGAGATCTTCAAAATCCACCTGGATGTGACCCTGTGCCACATGCTGTAGGTGTCCCAGCTTGAGCAGGGGGGTTGGACTAGGTAATCTCGAGGGATCCCTTCCAACCTCAGCCATCCTGTGATTCTGTGTGATCTGATCTGCATAAATTGTATTGCTTAGCTTACCTAAGAGCAGATCTGTAAATGTTCTACATAGATGCTACTAGTTTCTAGCAACCAGCAAGACAAACAGATGAAAAGTGGGCTGAAATTAAAGGGATAAATAAATAAATAAATAAACCCTCTTAGATAGAGTACGTGATGTGGGAAGGAAACACAGTTCCTTTCCCAAATCATTAATGCAAATACTGGCAAGAAGTCAAAAATCATAGCTTGCTTGTTTCACTCAATATATAGAAAGCTTTGTGTGTGACCAAATACAAAGTTAAAGCTTTATCTTGTGTCACTGTGCTTGTTCAAGCATGTATTTGACATAATGTATTTTAGTAACTTAAAGTTTCAGCTCACAGTATTTGAAGAGCTGAGGTTTTAAAAACAAGAAAAACAATTCTATTCTTTCATGAGCTTTTACATGGCAGACTATACCAGCTAACCAAAGCTCACAGATAAAACAAAAACAAAAATACCACCAACAAAAACACGCTGCATTTTCAGACTTCAACCCTGATCTAAAACTTTCCCAGAACTGACAATTCCAAATGCAAAAATTGTAAAGCCAGGAAGCATTAACATACAGGCCAAATCCAGACATCTTTGCAACTCTCCTGAATTAAGATTTTATGTTTTTATATTGTTAAATGGTCTGACAAGGTTATGACAGAATGCCACACATGCTGCACTGCAACTGCATTGGGGAATGCCATATATGCTGCTGCACCTTTTGGGGAGTGAAGTGCTTAGTTCTCCTATCTGAAAAGCACAGTACATCAGAAATATTGGTTACATATAATTTTGAAGCAAAAGCTGATTTCCAATAAACCCAGTAACAGCAAGTAGATATGAATTTAGTTACAACTGCCATAGTGCACTTAGAATTTTCCCAGATGCTTTTGGCACAACAGTTATATTACAGTGCCATCCACTGACTCTCCTCTGCAAGTTCATGGACTGACAGCTGGTGTTTTACATTGTTTTGGCTTAATTCCCACTGAAGGACCAACCATCCCCAGACAGATATATTCCCAATTCATTTCCTCCTGCAATGATAACTGTGAAATTTACCCAGCTCAAAAAGGAAAAAAAAATAATTTCTCTAATAGCCTTAATGGGTTTTTTAGAGACCTTGGCTGGCAGCCAAGTGAGGCTTAGACAAAGCTGTGCAAGCAGAGTGAATGCAAAGCTTACTTTCATATGTGTGTGTGCTGGCACATTGAGTGTATGGTTTTATTGTCAGATATGTTTCAGAAAAAAATGTGTTAATTGAACCCCATCAGCACTGATGCACACACCAGTGTGCAATCAACAGTGTTCCCTCACTACACGAAGATATGAATGAAAGTAAATTGTGCTTCAAAGAAAAGGCAAATCACAAGTCTATTGTAGGATTAGGTTTTCCTTTAATTAAGATTGTTGGAATAAACAGCAAGAGAGCTGTTATGGGCTTTTCTAATGTATACTTTAGTTCCAGTTTCTCTATTGAAATATGAGACCATCATGTTATTACAAAAGAAGATCAGAGAATACACTAGAAAACTCTGAAACGCTTTCATAAAAAAAAAAAAAAAGCTTTACTTAAATAAAATTCCCTAAAATAGTCCACCAATGAAATATTTTAACTATTTCAATTATCAAGAGGACAATAATCAACTTTTACAATGAGATCCTCACAGTATGTGTCTTACTCATGCTCTACTGCAAAGAGAAAGGAAAGCATGTAAAAAGAGATTTTGGAAGAACTAACTTTGACAATCAAGTGGCTGCAATAATCTAACAAAATATAATACATTCTCATTGATAAGCGAGGAAAGAGTTAAAAACCACAACCATTGAAGTGAACAAGCTCTGCCTCCCCAGGAATGGGGAGAATATGGGGACTCACCGAAACAACAACATGAAGCGGGAATTCTTGTTGAGGCAGCGTGCTCTCACTTCACTAAAATTTGCAGACGGATACCTAACTCACTACACAGCTGATACACTTGCAAAACACTTGATAATGGACTGAAACTTGTCTGAAGATATTGAAAGGATCACCTTATGAGAATGAACATTTCGGCAAGAGGAAGCTTTACATCGCACTAGGTATGCTGGCATTGGATGGAGTTTATCTTTCCCAAAAGGGGAAGAGGGTCCTTGGTCATGACTTAGTAGGGCTCATTGGTAAGGCTTTAAATTTGATTTGGCACAGAAAGAGGATATCATCAGGGATGTTGGTGATAAAGTACAAGAAAACATACCAGTTTGACACCGGAGCCAGCAAAGGATGCCCAAAGCCTGGAGAGGGAACACAGAAAAACAGGAGAGCTACTGAAGGCCCACATAGTTGTTACAGCTGCCCCAGCTAGAATTAGAGGTACACTGAGAGCCTAACTCAAATGTCTCTATGTATAAATGCATGCAGCACAGGGAATCAACAAGGGGAACTGGAGAAGTGCGTGTGATTGCAGGGTCATGATCTCACTGCAATTACTGAGACACGAAGGGACAGGTCTCAAGACTGTGCTGTGGCCATTAACGGTTTTGTGCTCTTTAGGAAGGATGGGCCTGGAAGGTGAAGTTGTGGAACTGCACTTTAGATGAAAGAGCTACTGGAATGTATTGTGCTCAGCATAGGGGAGGATAAAGTGCTAGTTAGCCTGTGGGTTAGGTTTAAAGAGCAGGCCCACAGGGGCAACACGGTGGTGAGTGTTCACTACAGGCCACCTGGTCAGAAAAATGCACGAGGCCTTCTATAGGCAGCTGCAATCACCTCATGATCACAGGCCCTAGTACTTACGGGAGACTTCAATCATCTTGATGTCTTCTGGGAAGACTACAGACTACTTCTTGATGCAGGTGGTAGATGAACCAACAACATGAGGAGTGCAGAGGGACCTGGTACTAACAAACAGAGATGGTCTGGTTGGAAATGTGAAGGTTGGGGGCAGTCTTCGCTGTAGTGACCACAGAGTATCACCTACTCCTCCCAGCTTCGTATCATCAGCAAACTTGCTGAGGCAACACCCTGTCCCTTCATCCAGGTCATTGATGAATAAATTGTACAGGACTGGACCGAGGACTGACCCCTGGGGGACACCACTAACCACAGGCCTACAACTAGACTGATCACCACCCTCTGAACTCTGCCATCCAGCCAGTTTCCAATCCACCTCACTGTCTACTCATCTATCCCACACTTCCGGAGCTTGCCCAGGAGGACACTGTGAGGGACGGTGTCAAAAGCCTTGGTGAAGTCAAGGTAGATGACATCCACCGCTCTCCCCTCATCTATCTATCATAGAAGGCTATCAGGTTAGTCAAGCATGATTTCCCTTTCGTGAACCCATGCTGACTACTCCTGAGCACCTTCTTGTCCTCTGCATATTTGGAGATAACAGCCAGTACAAGATGTTCCATCACTTTTCCAGGGATGGAGGTGAGGCTGACTGGCATGTAGTTGCCTGGATCCTCCTCCTTGCCTTTTTTGAAGACTTTTGTGACACTGGCCTTCTTCCAGTCCTTTGGCACCTCCCCCGTTCTCCAGGATCTTTCAAAGATGATGGAGAGCGGCTTAGCTATGACATCCGCCAGCTCACGCAGCACTCTGGGGTGCATCCCATCAGGGCCCATGGATTTGTGCCTGTCGCGTTGCCCTAGGTGCTCCCTGACCCAATGTTCCTCTACTCAGGGCAAGTCTTCCTCTCTCCAGGCTTCTCTTGTCACTAGGGCCTGGGACTCTAAAGGGCTGCCCTTGGTAAACACTGAAGCAAAGAACGCATTCAGCAACTCTGCTTTTTCTGTGTTTTCCATAACCAGGGTACTCACCCCAATCACCAGTGGACCCACGTTTTCCCGATCTTCTTTTTGCTATTAATAAATTTTAAGAAGTTTTTCTTGTTATCTTTAACATCCTTTGCTAGACTCTGTTTCAATCGTGTCTTAGCTTTCCTTGTCACATCTCTGCATTTCCTGTCAATGTTCCTGCATTTCTCCCAGGGGGGCCTGTCCTTTTTTCCACATTTTGTATACCACCTTCTTCTGCTTGAGTATTGTCACAAGCTCCTTGCTCATCCATGTAGGTCTCCTACCCCCTCTGCCTGACTTCTTACGCACAGGGATGCACTGTTGCTGGGTGTGGAGGAAGTGATGCTTGAAAACTAACCAGATCTCTTGGGCCCCCCTACCTTCCAGAGCCCTAGCCCAGGCGATTCTTCTGAGGAGGTCTCTGAAGAGGCTAAAGTTGGCCCTCCAATACACATATTCTCAATCTCAAAGAATAGTTAGGCTACAAACTTAAAACACATTGCCATTTGCTTTGCTACATGGCAGTATTCACTATTGTTTCTTACTCTTACACCATCAAGAGCAGCATAACTATGAAAGAACACACCCGAGCAGCTCTTCAGTCCAAGCATTATAAATTGATGCACCCTAATGACCCCTATCATTAGATATTGGGGGGGGGGCGGGATTGGGATATGGCTGGGGAAATCTACATATCTAGCTTTATGTGACATCTACCATGATGTGACAGAATTTAGCATACTGGAACTGAGGCACTTGTGTTTTCATAATGCTTAAATAGGAGTTTAATAAATTCCCTACTCTGTTAGTTTATGAAAACCTTATGGAAAGAAGGAAAAGGTAGAGAAGAGAGAAAAAGCTGCAATTGGAAATTTTCCATAGAAGGCTGGGTGCTGATTACTGGTTTTTTACACAGTAAAAAAACTCCCCCTGATATGGAACTTAAGGTTCCATATCAGCTCTGTGATACATGATGGTAAGTCCTGACTATACCAAAGTCAACAACGTAAATCCAAAGAAGTGTTAGAGTCAAATCTATAACCTTTGCAAGAAGAGAGAAGGAAATCCTGTTTAACAAAGAAAGGGGTCAGTAATACAAAGGTTGCAATCCTGAACCCTGAAACCACTGCCTTTTCTACTCTTCCTTTCAGTACTACAAGAATAGATCATTTTCATACCTCATATCTGCAGCCACCTTTATTTTTAAGTATCAAAATCAGTGATTTCTTTTTTTTGTTTTTAGTACAATGATACTGGAAATATGTAATCATTTTGTCCTTTCAGAAAAGGAAAAGAAGTCCAAATTCACCAGTTTTCTTTATACAAAAATTCTTTTCCAGACCTCCGGTCTCAGCATAGCAAAGATTAAATCTTGGTTTAAAATCAACACTCTTGAGACAGATACTTAAAGCTGTTTGAACATTTCTGCTTTATTCCTTTTCTAAGAGCTACAGTACTAAAAAGAATTCTTCTTCTCAAAGACCAGTGAAGTCTGACAGCAATAATATCAAAAATTTCATGAATTTTAGCACTCTTGAGAAATGTGGATTGAACATACACCCTACAAGCAAGCCATATCAATGTATGTATCTCCAGAGGTGTAATTGCCATGTGTCCACAGTAACATTTCTTTTTATTTAATATCTTCAGGGGAACCCCACCTTCTACTTTTCCAATATCCATTAATTTTGCTATAGTTTCTGCAGCATGCATAATGCTTTCTTAATAATCATTTCTTAACTTTTCAGGCTTTTTGCTTTAGGAGTCTGTTATTATTCCCTGCATAGTAAAACATGTAATTTCCCAATTTCCTTTTTTTTTTTTGTTTTAAGATTGTATCCAAGACTTTTCTTGCAGGCACTCAAAAATTGAAAAGAAAGAAACACCAAAAACCAGCTCTAGAACATTGGCACCTACAGAGTAGATTTCAAACTCATCACTGAAAACCAATCTCTGCTGTGCCAAGCAAGCATAGCAGACGAATGACTGTGACGTTTTGAGGAACTCTGACCTCTGTTTAGGTGGGTTTAGGCAGAAAGTCACTCACTGTTCTTACAGGAAGCAGAAAACAAACAGGAATAGATATAGTAGCAACATCAATAATAATGATTCTTCACTCATGAACACACAAAGAGTTCACAAAAAGTGAAAGCTTATTCAGTATCATAAGTTATCCCCTACTAAACAAAAAGTCACACAACTCTATAACACCGGATCCCAAAGCACCTCTGAGATCTGCACATAAAACAAAACCCACCTGCAACAGGACCCCAGTCCAACATTTTGAGGAGAAACCATCTCCACTGCTCCCTGGAGTAAGCATGCCAAAAAACACTAGAAGTAGGCTTAATATAGCACAAGTTCGAACCTGTTAACAAACATCTCTGTAAGGCTGGACAAGGTAGTTTGAAACCAGAGGCTTGGAAACCTTTACACATTTTGCTGTTGCATGAAAGACCTGTCTTTTAGCTGTGATTTTTGACCTACAAGAAGTTCCTAAGGGGCAGAAACATCTTAATACTCCCCAGAAATCTACAGCAGCCTCTTTTCATACCATCATTCCAAGGCTCAGCTCTACCCTCCTTTCATGCTACTCAGATCCTCTCCATATGGAATCCCCACCACACACCCTCCTACAACTCAGAAACCTCTCCCAGCTGTACATCAGGATCACTCTCCAGCACAATCTCCTCTCCATCTGGAAAGATTTCCTGGCCCTGGTAAACGTGTTCTACTCAGACACACAATTTTTAACAAAACAGAGTATACAGTAGATATTCAATAAGCAAAATAATCAACTATTCATCATGCTGTTCATCACTGCCTTTCAAAATAATAATACTGTGAGCAAGTATGATGGCAGACTGAGGTGCATATGCAAACAAACAGGCTTTATGGGCTGAACATTAAGAAATCACATGTTATATCATAACATTATGTTATAGAGGGCAACAACTGGGATGACATTCTAATGTTTTTTACTTCTTTTACACTAGGAGTCCATAATCATATGTCAAAACATTCTAAAAGAACACATGCATGTCATCTCCATTTTATAAGTGGGGATACTGAGTAACAGGAAGTTTAAATTCTTCTAAAACAGATTAGTCACAAATCCACTTAAAGAATGCAGTAACTCCTAGCTAGGTGGTTCACACATTGCAGTGTGGCTGCATGTTACATAGGGTACAGCAAAATGGGAACAAAAGGAGAAAACAACATATACAGCTGAGATCCATTTATTTAATGAATCAAAATGATTCACCCTTCAAAGAGCAGTGAGAAGGCAGCACAGGGAAGCTGTTCATAAGATTATCCTGTTGGAAGGATTTTCAGTACATGGGATTATCTGTAAAGAGATTAACCACTGGGAGATCAAATTCTGAATGGATGCTCCAGGGAGAGACAAAATGCCTACTAAAACAATAGAGAAGTGGGAGGTGACAGCTACAGGAACCAAGATAAAGCATGGTCCTAAAAATCCTTCTGTTCTCTGTAATAAAAGGAAGACTGGTAGTCAAGAGACACACCAAGCGCACAACAGTAAAGGTCTAGAGACAGTGTTAGGAAAAGGTTTTCTGAAGAATGCTGCTATTTAAGAAATGTGATAAAAGTAGTCTATTGATTTTTTTGTATCAATGAGTTGCTGAGAATTCATCTGTATGCTTACCAGATGACACTGCAAGCAATTGCTATGCGTGTTATATTTCAGATACAGTTAGGGAGATCAACTTTGACAGAATTTTAAATAAGAGCCTCAAAGTGAGGAGACACTGTACAAAGAATAGGGAGCATTTGTTCTTAAAATCAGACAGGAAACTAGTAACTGAAAAATTCCAAATTTCACTCCTACAGTATCAGTTGTAGGCTTTGGGGTGGTTTTGTTTTGGGAGGGGTGCCATATTGCAAGCATAACATTGAAAGAAACATTGGAAGAAAGAAATTGTCTCTAATTATTAACTGATGTCAAAATCAAAATCTATTTTTTGCAAAAGTTTCTCTTTAACCTCATATTTTGCACTTCCAATGAATACAAGAATCAGTTAATGGGTAAAGTTATTTTGAGACATAACCAGAATGGGGGCAGAAAGAGCATCTCCATCCAAAAATAAAACTGTGACTTTGCCTCTCAAATCTTAAGCATTAGGTACAACTATTTTTCCCCTCTTGAGAGCACTTGGGATGCTTCTGTGTTGCGACTGTGGCATAGTCTAGTAGATAAATATCTGAAGGCTAGTTTTAAACTCATAATACTCTGTTTCTACAATGACAACAGTCTGTTCACAGATGTATTTACAGTTTCACAAGTTGTAAGATATGGGACTTCCGTTTTAGATAGTAACTACTATTGGGAACACCTGAACAGCAAGCTGTGGCTGGATGGGAGCCCTCACCCTGCTGTTGCTCTTAAACCTTCATGCCCTTCTCTGATTCTCTAGTAAGATGCATCTATTCACAGCTGTAGCTTGTGGTGTGCTCTTCCGTTGAAATGCCCTTGTCTATTCTGCATGTTACACAGGGAGCGGACAGCAGAACACTAACTATATGAGGAAGCCTCAGACTTGCAGGTAGCCATGAAGACAAAATGCTTCATCCCGGGAACATGTTTCAAAAGGAGGCAGAAGTGAGCACTGATGTGAATGGGTTGTGAAGGATGCCAGGCCTGAGGGAACTGGGGCTACAGAATAAGCTGTGACTTAACCAAAGGTATTTCATATGTCTCTGGGCATTACAGAAGGCACAAATTCTTCACCCAGCAATAAGAGCACACACCAAGGAAATGGTAAAGTGGGTTTTATGCTCTCCGCAAATTTTAAATTGAAAAACAGTCTCTTGCAGACTCAATGTTTATCAGATTTCTTAGCAAGTCTACTTTCTTGAGGAAATAACATTCTTGCTATTGTATTAGAGTGAACATAAATTCCATAGGTTGTTAGTAATTAAAAGACTCAGGATTTGAAGATTGAAATATTGTTTTCTAACACTTTTGAAGTTCTCATGATTTATACATGTATGTTAATATTGTTTCTGTCAGTCTACAGTGAACAAATAACTAATTATGAAATAAACTTTGTGGAAGTTATTACTAGGAAAATTATTCCTCCATTCTTTCTGAAAAGTGTAAAATTTCTGCTTCTCAAAAATAATCAAGAAAACAAGAGATTATGCTTTTTGACTCACATTGA
This sequence comes from Crypturellus undulatus, assembly GCA_013389825.1. Classification (NCBI taxonomy): domain Eukaryota; kingdom Metazoa; phylum Chordata; class Aves; order Tinamiformes; family Tinamidae; genus Crypturellus; species Crypturellus undulatus. The sequence continues at coordinate 165,890 of VWPW01010667.1, forward strand.
ACAATTATCAGAAACATTTGATATTTTGTTTTTAAGTATCTGTGGCTTTAAATTCTCTTTTTGCTAAGAGGTCTTCCTTTGTTTTCTCCTTTGAAGAAAGACTGATAGAACATTATTTTTACTGTAGGTATTCACAGCTCACTTACCAAGTCAAAATATCCAGATGATATTTCACAGTGTGTGGTGTACTGGACCCAATTATTCCAAGTATTGTGCCCTATGAAGCTACCATAGTAAATACAAATAATATAGCTCTCATATACGTATATATATATATGGTGGGGGATTTCCAGATCCTTATCGGGTTGAGAGCAAAGGGACTATCTTGCAAATACATTTCAAATACATCTGTCAGCATTTTAATCATAGCAGTATTCATATCTTCACAAAGATTATTTTTAAGGTTTTTTTTCAATGCTTACATTAAGTATAAATTGTTTAGTCTATATGTGTAAGGTACTGTAATTTGTGAAGACTTGATCACAGACCAGGTGGGTTGAGAAGGAAAACTAGCCTTCAGAATAGTAACTCAGTTTAACTCTTTCAGACATCTCTCTGATGTAGTAAATACTAATAATACTTCTTCCTAGTCATTGTTCTTATTTTTTTTCCTCTTTCTAGTAAGGAAGGAAAGGCTTCATGCTTCTCTCTTCATATTGCAGCCTGCTTCCAGCCTGGAGTTTTCCATCTATCGATCTCATTTCTTTTCCCAGCTCCATATCACAACTCAGATACTCCTCTACAATTCTATTAGCAGCACTGTGGCCGAGTGTAGCTCACCAAAGGCTAGAGATTTCCTTCAATATAAAGGTTGCAGAAGAAGAATGAGAATTCAGAGAATTCTAGGCTTTTGCCTTTATCATTAAAGAGGCAATCAGAGACAGAGAGAAAACAAACAAACAAAAAACAACAAGAAAAAAAACAGCACTAACAGAAATGCTGTACCAATTCCAGAGATTTACAAGGGAAAGTAGAGGGCTTTGACCCTCCATTACCTCCCATCGCACACTGCCATTAATGAATGTTGATAAACTCTTCCTCCTTGCACAGGTCTGCCCTACTAAGGGGCAGAAAGTTTTAATGGGTAAAATATCATGAATGAAGCCCATAATTTGTATTTCAGGTGTCCAGCTCAGCATGCTGCCAGCTCAGCACAAAGAAGCATGTTTGTTGTTTCTAATTATTTTATTTTTTATGGTTAGCTTAAGGATTCTTTTTTAAAGATTTTTTTCAGCACTGAACTTTAATCAACTGTTACATTGTTCTGCAAAGGTTTGATTGATCAATACAACTTTTGTTTATGTAATGTATAAAATAGAAGTAAAGTATATTAAAATAAGGCATTGTTTGCTTGACACAGAGGCAAAATAAAGGAATAGGGAACAGAGAGTTGCTGGAAAGTATGAACTTCTTACGAAAGTTCTTACAAATTGAGTGCCACTGCATAGGCAATCCAGTAGACAGATCATGCCTGCTGTATGACATGCCACAGGGGATTTAGGCACCACTCATATTCTTTGTCTTCTGCCCTGTTGAAGGGACATAAATATATGGGCAAATAAGAGCAAGTAAAAAGGGCAAGTACAAAAGAAGCACATCAGGAATTTTCAGCTTAAACAGGAAAGCATTTTCAGCATTAGATAGATGCTAAAAGGGAATTCTTTTTTGGACCAGAGTTTTGTACTGTGTATTTTGAAATGTCCAAACTTTATTTTTTTATTTTTTTCTGTCAGATTTCCCCACGTATAAGAATTTAAGCTACTTCAAGGAAGGTATTGTCCTAACTTGTACATATCAGCTCTGGACAACCTTGCTATTACACTCTGCCTGTAACAGAGGTAAATTGCATCTTTTTTTTTTAATGGATTTATGGCTGAATTGCCACTAACAATTAAAGTAATATTATTAATGTTCTCCTCTTCCTGAAAGACAATTATAAACTACTGCTGGTCCTCCCTGCACAGTCATTTAGGATTAAGCCCCTGTTAATTTTGTATGCCAGATCAGTTCTTTACATGCAAAATAAGATAATCTGAGTAATTGAAAGGTTACCTAGCTCTAACACTTCTTAGCATTGTTCATTAACTTAGTATCAATACACATCTCAAATCTACCTATTTTTTTTAAGGGCATGAGAATAGAATCTACCTCTAATCCAAATTAATTATAATAAAGCTTTCAACAACTCTAAGATACAGTGTAGTAGGCTGTCTTGAGTTTTGAAAACTCGCTGCTTAATAAAATAGGTGCTACCTATACCGCACTACCAAAAAGAAACAATTATCTACAGAGATATATAGTTAATTTGTTAACAGCCACTACAAAGAATCCTATTACCACATTACATAATTTATTAGCTTATATATTACAGTTTTGATGAACACAGAATAAATTAAATTGAAAGGTTAAACAGAATTTAAAGAAGCTATATATCTTATATTATTTGCACTTCCTTTTAAGTATTTATTTTTCATTTTGGAGTTTTTCATTCCTTTAGGTACACCATGAACTTAAAAGCAACCTAGATTCTTCACTGGACTTTTATAGTCTATGATGGATCAATAATTTGTTGGTTTGTTTATGAAATATGCCAACTTACTGGGACAGAGTCATTTTTAAGAAGAAAGAAAGATCAATAAATATGTGCATAGATTTATGTTTTTTTTTTTTTTTTTTTTACAATCAGAATAAGTCTTTCTGTTTAAAGAATTCTAAAGGCAACCTTGCCTTGCCTTTTTTCATTGAGGTATTTGCTTGAACAATTGGCTTGAAATCTAGGCACCAAGAAATGTCATTTTTGAAGAAATAATTCTGTTAAAATCCATTTGGAAATTTAATTAAGTAGAATAACTTCCAAAAAAATAAACAACAAACCTACTAAGATTTTTAAAGATTAGAACCACTAAGATACCTAAAACTATCAATCTTTTATCCACTATCATACTCTTTTTTTTTTCCTCCAATCATGCCATATATTTAGCTATTTCTGAGAAGGAAGGAGAAAAAAGAAGAAAGAAAGGAAAAAAAGCTATACCAATTCCAGAAGAGATTTACCAGGAGGGAAAGCTTTGACCCTCCATTACCTTCAATTCCCACTTGCACCCACAATACAGAATCACAGCATTTTGCTGGTTCTTGATCTAGCACTGCATTAAAAGGGCAACATGATTCACCCTGATGAGGGGTTAAACTCTCTGCAGCTGTAGCTGGAGTGGGGATTTTTCTCATGCACATTATACTTGGGTCTACCTTTCAGTACTCACAGTTATGGCTCCAGGAACCTTGAATAAGATCCAGGCAAAAAGCTAGGTGCTTAACTGCATTTTGCACTCTAAAATTCAAAGATTAAATTTCCATGTTCCCTTGATTTTTTCCTGCCAAATTTGAAGACATAAAATTCTGTCAGAGTTTCAGTAACATGAACACAGTTCTTTAAATTCCTGCTACTAAGCAAAAGCATAACTACTCATCTCCTGATGGCTTCCAGCAGCCATTCTACCCACTTCAGCCAGAATTTCAAACTGGCTGCATCTCTGCCCATCTCACCCCCAGAATTCACTTTAATAATTTTTTCACTATTCCTCACACTCAACACAAGCATAATGGTTACAAAGCAATAATACTGTATAAACAATATCTAACTTTTACATAGTAAATATATCGTTTGTGTGCCATAGAGGTGAGTCCTTGCAGTCTTTCCTCCTTCTGGTTAGGGCAAAGATTTGACCACACCTTTTACAACATTATTTTGTAAAATAACCCTAGGGAGGCAGATGACATCTCTGAAAAATGTTGAACAAAACTTTTAATCATCTTGTTCAGGGACTAGAATCTTTCCTAGATATTCTAATGTGAAGTGATCTTATAAATGATGTGAGTTTTGACATCTCTCTGCTATGACTATCAAGAATCCTTCAAACCCACACTGTACAAACCTGTATAAACTGGCAAGACACACCCTTCATATTTTGCTTCTACATATTTGTTTCCTACATAAATAAAAAATTTGCTCTTGATGCAAATCCCACAGCAGTCTATTCTTCATTAAATCCTAAGCCTTGCTTAGTCTCTCACAGAGACACAGAATATATTTTTCTCATATTATTTGCGCAAAGGTTTCAAACAAATGCATATTATTATATAAAAAATATAAAGAAAGTACATATCAGGAGAAAGTTCCATATACTGGATAGATAAAGATACTAAGTGACAGTATCTTTCTTGTTTGAAAATGTTATTAAAGCATATGGAATGCAATATTGACTGTTAAAGAAAAAAATAGACAATTGTATATGTTCGGTCCTTCACAGAGATTATTTGTCTAACTTATCCATAATTACAGTAGAATTCCACAAATTTTGCTTAGAAAACAAGATGCTATAAAATTGATTTTTACTGCTTGAGTAACTAAGGTAGTTTATCAACCTTACAGTTCTTCACGTGATTGCAGACAGCTTCCTTAAATTACAGAAGCATAGTATGGGGTTGTGTGTAGAAGAGATGCCAGGCACCTAGTACTAAACACAGATAACTCAATACTCTGCCAGATTCTCTTCTGTTTGCTACTAATATATTCACTTGCATATTTTTCACCCTCATTCTTTCTTTCTTTCTGTCTGCTATGTCTGAATAGCAGACATAGCAAGTAAAATACTAACAAGAAGTATTAAAAGATGCATTATTATTATTATTTTGCATTATTTAATGGAGCTGCAATGTGTCCCTGAGTCAACTAGAGCCTACAAGTGGAATTGCTCCAGTTCTTCTCAGGAATATACTTAGTAAGGTTTTCTAAATTTCTAGCAATTAAAACAGAGTAATCAATTAGCTTTAGTATCTAGCTATTTCTAGAGCTTAACAAATGCCCAAATTATCAAGGAATTATATTTTCTATTGTTGTAATCCCCAAATGTATTATATTATTAACAAAGCAGTTTGCAAATCATGGACTAAATAAAGTTTCCAGACTTTTGTAGAGTTACTTTATAAAAAGTAACCAGAGGTAATTTACTTCTCTCTTCTTGTTCTGACTCTTTTGTTGCCATTGCTGAAATTCTTAGTCGGTGTCATACGGATTGGAGGAAAAAAAAAAGACATCAAACCTCGAAAACATTTCTGTCAGAGTTGTCAAAAAGGTGTAGAAAATTACACAAGACTTCTGGTTGTTCTTTGAACATACAGAAAAAAAGCACATTTATTTCCTTTATTTATATTTTTATTCCTTTCAAAGTACTTGTCAAAATCCAAATATAATTCCCTCTTGGGCTTTTATACCACTGATATATTGCCTAATTTGGAAATGAATGCATTACAATTTAAAAATATTATACATTAAAAAAGTATCCTGGATGTGAGTGACTAATCAAGCAGTAACCATTCATAAATATTTGTTTGCAGTGAGTGTTAAATATTACTAGGTATGATTTTTAATGTGAATTATATCTCACTCGTAAGTATGATAAGCTACATGAGGTCTGAGACCATATCACAGACTCTTTGGTATGGGACAGTACTAAAAGTCTATTTGAAATTTCTTGAAAAAATATTCTCCTAATATTTATTCATTAATACTCCTTTGTGGGTTGCAGTTTACTTCACAAACTCACTCAAAAAATCAATCCCTACTTCAAAGAGGTAAAAAAGAAGTATTTATCACCACAGAAAATATATGTGCAAGGTGTTGTGTCAGATTTTGTTCTTACTTATTCTATAAATTTACATCCTTTCCCTAGATGAATCATCACTGTTGAATCTGAGCTCATTAAGAAGCAACAAAGATGAATCTTAGACCTCTACAATGCCAACTTTACTACGCTATTTCCATTAGCCTGCATTGCAGATATTATTTTCACATTTTATGTACAACTGTCCAATAATCAAATGCATGCACAGCAACAGTCATTGAACTATTTATTTTCAGTTCAAGTTGTTTAGAACAAAACTGTTTATTTCAAGAAGCTCATGTGCTCTTAAATATAGCAATAATCTGTTTTTTCAAGTTTCTAGAGCATGCAATCTTCCTAATAATGATAATACAAATAATCTAATCATATGTAAAGTCATAGTAATATTAGACTACACCTTACATTTCAAAATCCCAAAGGAATGAAATTAACTACAATTGTGATCCCATTTATTGTGCATGTTGACAACATCTTGAGAAAAAAGCAAACAAACAAAAAAAACACTATGATTGAAAAGACCACACAAAACAATTTCAAAATGCTTCAGGCACAACTATGTGAGTGACAACTACAAATTTAAGTGCTGTAATTCTTTGATTAATATAAAGAAAGTGATTTAAATTATTTTGATAACAGCCTTTAGGAAAAAAAAATTGACACTTAAAGCAATATAAAGGTTTGAGATTTAAATTACTTGCCTGAGATGTGTTTTTATAAATAACCTGTCAGCTATACTTTGGATGGAAATGGAAAAAAATGAGTTATTGGCTTTTTACAAAGTAAACTGTATACTCTACATGTGACACATATATTTTCTTAACCATAACTGATACCACAAGAACTTGAAAACTACAATAGCCTATTGCAGAGCTAGAGTATGGACATAGTAAGACAGAAAATTTAGAATTTACTGCTTGCTCTAGTTCACCAGAAAAAAATAGAATCCCTCCATACAAAGAATTCTCTTTATTAATGACAGTTTTGAAGATTGTATACCTACATTAATATCATACAATAATTTAGTATCTCTCACATGCAATAATATTATAAATATAATTATTTTAAGAAGCGTTTTTGAAACACAGTTCTGCTCAAAGGTTTTAGTTGTTTGTCATTAAGGAAAACAGTGTCACCCACTGGTAGGTTAAATGAAGAATTAGATGCCTAATTCTGAAATATTAGTTTTTCTCAATGAAGTATCTGGTACTTACCAGCAGTTTTAAACAACACATTGCATGTCCCAAAATCCTTTCAGGAAGGATAAGCCTCGAAGTCCACAGATCTCCAAAGAATATCCAAGACGTCATTCCCCTCTCTTCATTAACTTCTGCAGCAAATTATCTTGCATGCAGTGCTTCTTCATAGAGGCTTGACCCATAGCATGAGTATTCTGTCATTTTACTGTATTTGCAGCCTGATTTTATATAAAAAAATAGAAAGGAGAATAATTCTGAAGAAAAATATTACATTCCTTATATTCCAATACTATATTCCATATCCCTTCCTTTCCTTTGCTAACAAAGAATATAGGCAAAATCAGCTTCTGTTTTGTACTTTAAAATTATTTTGCTTATAGAGACTGTAAAGTCAGATAAAAATGTATATCATGACTCATTCCTGATGGGGCAGAAGAGATATAACAAAATTAACTTGGGCAAAGGAAAATACAGATAAATCACAATCCCCCTTTAAGTGACTGAAAAATCACTGAGTCAACCGGGAAGAATTGTCTGATAAGACAATAAAAAAGAATGAGTCTTTTAATTTTCCTCAGAAGATGCACATAGCAAGAGCAAAAACATAAAACACACAAGACTGAAATGCAATCAAGTTCCCACTGAAGGAACCACCCTGTTGCTAAGCTAAGACCATCACTAAAATTCTCCATGAAACTTTAGGTGAAAGCCTCACATAAACTCCTGTTCACAAGAATCCTGCCATCTGGAATTGTCTATTGTGTAAAGCCTTCATAGGATAGGAACAGTAAGAGGTTCCTATCCTCCCGTCCAACATTCCACTTGAAGCAGGGTCTGCTATAAGATCAGATTAGGTTGCTAAGAACTTTTATCATCCAGTCTGATCCTTAACACCTCCAAAGACATAGATGGTTCAACTACTCTGTGCAACCTATTCAACTGTTTGACTGTCCTCATGGTAAAAAGTGTTTCTTCTTGTTTCACTTTATGCCCATTGTCTTTTGTCATGCATCATTGAGCATGGCTCCATCTTCCTGATGATTTCCGTGGAGGTGCTGGAAGGCTGCTGTTAAGTGTTCCCGAAGCCCTCTTTTCACCAAACAGAAAAAGACAAAAAGTTTGAATTTTAGCCAACAATATGGCCTTGTCTTTAGACAGGCCAATATTGCTGTCTTTAGACAGCCTTAGAAAGTGTTGCTAACAGGTTAAAGAAGGAGTCCCTATTTATCCAAAGTATGTGACCATTTCTTGGCTCTTCAGTACAAGGGTCTGCTAGTAAAAGTCCAGAACAAGGCCACAATGATGATTATGGAACTGGAGCATCTTTCGAATGAGAAGAAACTGAAAGAGCTGGAACTGTTTAACCTGGAAAAGAGAAGGCTCAGTGGGATCTTATCAATGTGCATAAATATTAGAAGGGACCAAACTCTTGGTGACAAGACAAGACACAATGGGCACAAACTGAAACACAGGAGTCACACTTGAACATGAGAAAACACTTTCTTTACCATGAGAGTGATTGAACACTGGAATGGGTTGCCCAAAGAGGTTGTGGAATCTCCATCCTTTAAGACATTCAAAACCTGACTGGACATGGTCCCAAGTAAACTGCTGTAGGTGGTTGGACCTGATGATCTACAGAGGTCCCTATCAACCCCAACTACTACACAGTTCTGTGATTCTGTGAATGAGGTTCTAAACAGAGATTTAATATCAGTTAGAAAGCTTTGATTTTCTGTTTTGGAGGAGAGAGAGATCATTCTGTAGCAGCTAATTTTTACTTTAGTTTCAACCCTAATGCTTATCTTTTTCCATATTCTTCCTTTTCTGCCCTTCCTATCCAACTCCGTTTGCCTTCTCTTTTCAGAAGATTTGGTCTCTAACTAAAATTAATTGTGGAAATGAGAAATGGTATCTATTATGACTGATTTACTATGGTTACGGACTGCATCATTTGAACCTTGCCTGTTTTGATTGTCAGCTCTATGTCAGTACAGAGTCTAGCAAAATGGGGATCAATATCTGGCTGATCCCCAAGCACTGCAATAACAAATATGAATAATAACAATGTCAGATTTTTTTTTTTTGGAAAAACACTAATTGAGACAAATTCATTGAGGAAAGATGAGAATCGCAGTGCTTCAATGTTGTTCTCTCCATTCCTCAAACTGTTTAAATCTAGATTTACAATGGCAAGGAAGCAGATACTCTGCCTCAAACTCTGCTCTTTTTTTACACTTTGTCTGAAAGATAATCCATTGCTACTATGCAAAAGGACATAGTTCATTTAGCCTCCAATATCTGATATCCTTTACTTCACCAAGTTTGCTTTAGATCATTAAAGAATTTTATCAGCTAGAGCTTTTGCACACTGACACCCATCAAGAGGCAAAAGTAGAGTACAGTGGCTGCATGCTGATAAGAAAGTCATACTCAGAAAAAATAAATGATCATTCTCTGTTTCATTTAAGGCTTCTTATTCATTTTTGATCTATAGCTTGTCAGAGAGTGGGAATCACTAGGATTATTGTTTTTTATGCAATAAAAGATCATTACACTGTCCTACCAAACCTTCCTCCCCTTTTTTGCTGGTCATAGTCTATTGTGCTTCTCTTAGAGGTTTTAATTACATGTTATATAGAGCTTAACACTTCTTAATGTGGGCATTTCTATAACTACTGCTATCAATAACTAGTAACAATCAAAATGAAACAAAAAAACTAATAAAAAGACCTTTAAAAACTAACTAATAAAAATCAAAGACTGAATATGTTCAGCCAAATACTTTAAATCTTCAGGTGAGGAAATAAAGCAACTGTACCAAACAGAAATTGACAGTTGTCCCGGTACTTTTTGTTTGCCTGACCCTGTGCTTTCCAGTCCATAGCCCACAAGCTTTTTCTTTTCTATTTTTTTTAACTTTTTTAGTATTTAACCATTTCATAGATGTATTCAAATTACTGTAAAACAGTATTATCTGATCAAAAGATGAAACAGCAATCACACTTGAATATCAGCCATCTTCAATTATTCACAATCACTTTCACCAAAAAGTTATTTACTATTATCAGACACAAACAGACATTTTCTTATGCAAGTAATCTTATTATAATCTTATATGTAAACAATCTATCCACTCGGTATAATATGCAAAAACTGTTATTTAAAATTAAATGTTTGCTCTCTGACAGAGTGGGGATGTAGGCAAAGACTTAAGAATTACAAACTCACACACACATGCACAGGGGGGAGGAGAATGGGGTTGTAAATGAGGGCATAGGAAGGGGATCATCTTGATCATCAGCTGAAGGGGATACTATTTTTTTTCTCCGAATAGCTTCAGCAGCTGAAGTGATCTCTCACCAAGCATTTAACACTGTGCTTCACCAACCATTCTCACTATGCTGTTTTTCTGACCTTCCCTCTGGATAGACTTGCTGACCCTGATTCAGTTGAGGAAAATGATGATGACAAAAACAACCAGTCAGAGAGAGAGCAAGAACACTAACACTAAAAGATTTACGCTGGGCATTCAGGCTCACCGATGAGGTGGTTGAGTTTGATGGATAGCAAGGCACATTCTGAAAGGTCTCAGACAGTGAAAAACCATCAGTGTTTTCAGCTGACAATCCTGATGATCCTGCTGTACGTTTAGATTAGAGACATCAGGGCCTAAGCAGCATAATGGTTTGGAGAATTCACAACTACAAGACTGCTGAAAATGAAAAAAAAAAAAAGCTGAGCATTTCAGACAGAAAAGATTTTTTAGCCAAATTGTTCAAATTCTGATTTTGCTTCTATAAAAATTATCACCTTTAGGCAATATCAACTTAACTCAAAAAAGGCACCATTAATCTTTTGATTTGTCCACCCAGTCATTTCCCATTGATTCTTACACTAAACGGAAAACATGGTATTTAGTATTTTTGATCACTCCACTTTAGTGAAGAGACAAAATAAACCTTCTAGATAGAAAGGAAAAATGAGCCAATTTTAAAAAGTGTTGTGCAAGATAGCTGAAAATTCAGCTATGTCATTTGTCTATAGCCAGGTGTTTCTTTGCTTTTTTTTTAAATAAAATTTTATAATACAGATCATTTATTCTAATGCTTCTTTACAGCAAATTTAAGCAGATTTTTACAGCACAAAGTAGTCTAGCTGTTTTAATTTGGTTAATTGATGTAATCGATACTGTTACACTAAACATTGTGGTATAAAATGAACTGTGTTAACAAAAAGATGCCACAGCACTGCCATAATCAGAGGAAGAAACCCTCCTGACTATCTGACTGGGATGACCAGCATGCTTGCTGCAGCGTATCTTCTCATATAGCTTTGCACAGGTGATCATTTCCACTGATTGCTGTAAAGGGAGAGATGCCAAATCCTAATCCTGTCTCCTCCTGATTTTCACTGCTTTACTAAAACTATGATAAGAAGAGTAAGACAGCCATATTCCTAATGAATCCAAGGATTGTTATTTTACTAAAATTTACAATTTTGTAAATTTATAAGCATGGCTAAGAAAATGGCAGATACTTGCCTTATCCTTAAGACACTGGGAATACTCTTGAAGACCCAGGCCCAAGACTGGTACACTCAGCAATCAATGCCTCAATATTCCTTTTTTAGGAGTAAGATACTAGTTCACAATGGTAATGTTAAAGAAAGCCTGAGGACTCTAGCATATCCATCAAACTGTTCATAGAAGTGTCGTCCGTGCACCTATCCTCCACTTTTACACAATGGACATAATCAGCCATGACCATGGAATACCACTGTGCAAGAATACAGTCTGAATGTGCTGTGGACTGCTCGACAAGTCTCAAAGATAGAACTCCGTAGTACTCCATCAAGTTTCAGCAGAAACTATTCCATAACCTGAGGCTACATTATCTTTTCCTGATTCTTCTACCGTGAGTCCTCGATGTATTTAAAGGAAGAAAGAACTGGAGGAGACTCCTCACAGCATAGATGCCTGATGTTAATTCCTCTGGTATCCCATCTGCATTATGGTAAGAACCAGTACTGCCCAGCTGTTCCAGGCAGAAAAGGCCAAGTAAAATGACACTGGCTAGAAATAATGGGTATCATTGCCTTGGAGGGCTTTTTTCTCCTGTTGTCACCATGAGCTCTAAATTCTGTGATAAATAAAGCGTGAAGGAGAGAGCAGGACACATTGTTCAAGAAAAGGCAATATGATGCCTCCATATTAACTGTTAAAAAAAAAAATCATTCAAAATGGAAGATCCAGGACTTTGCAGCAGTGCACAGGGTTTCAGGCTTCATAAAGACACATACTCAAGATTTTAATTAGCACTGTGACAGTTTAGAATCTGCTGTCAATCAACCTTTGTGGGGGAAAAAAAAAAGTTGTCAGCCTGCAAGCCCAGGGAGAGTTAAATTGAAATTAAAGTGAATTTTAAGAGATTAGGAATAATTAGGGCTCCAAGAGAAAGAAGCCAGAGAAAAAGAAAGCATTGAAAGGAAAAGTATGCTACTAATTATGCATTTTACTTTTCTAATTAATCTTCAGTCCGGTCCCAGCCCATCTTTAATAAAATTATAAAAATAATTATTAATTATACAGGGTGTTATAATGCTCTATATTTGGTTATGAAGATTTACCACATCATGTGTGCATATTAAATCATGGCCAAATGATGAAGAATGTGGCCACCTGAAATGTGGAAGAATGGCATACACTATACAAATGAAATTCTCAAACGCTTATACACTGAGTTTCAAGTCCAAAGAAAAGTTATGTATTCCTTAAAGCCCAGTGAGGAAGATTGCAGAGCATGTTCAGACAGAACAAAAAGGTATCAGAATCAAACACTTCCACTTTCCAGTTGGTGCAGCTGCTAGACAAAAGTTCAAATCTGGGAAGACTGCAAACATTAACTTGAGAAAGAGAATAGTGGCAAAGACATAAAACTACGAGACACTAAGTAACCAGAGCCTGGAACAAAAAAAAATAAAAAATAATAAAAGCAACAAGAGATTGAAACATGGAGAAAAACCTGATGCTGTGCTCTGCACAAACAGCTAAGAAGAGTGAGTATATGAGAAATATTGGCATATATGGAAGCTGGGAATATATACACACACATAATTTATAGATTTATCCAAAATATCCTACATAAATACACACAAGAAACCCTTTAAATACAAGATCATTGACAATCAATGTATTTTATACATATTTAAGCAACCATTTGTTGATGCTATACACCTAAAATAAATAGATTTTCTGTACCATTTTAAGGCAAAGATTCTGACCTTACTATGTTGTCTTTTGGAGGTAAGATTTGAATTACAGATACACTGAAGGGGAATGATGATTATACCTATTGTGGCAGTCCTGAAATATGGTAATATTTTATGTCTGATTCACTCTGAGAAAAAAAAAAAAGTGGTAGTCTTCTCACAGCATTTTATGAATCTTTCTCTGAAAATTAAATGTCAAATAAGAGAAGAGAGAGAAATCTAGTTCTTCGTCAGCTAGCCAAGATGTTCTTTGGTTCCTATCGATTGCCCTGTTCAGAAGCTATATCATTAAAGGAATATCTGAGATGATTGTTCCAAAATGATTTACTTCACAATCCCAAACTAGTAAAAAAAGCTTGATAAGGGCAAGTTTTAATACAATGAGCTCAGAGGAGTTGCTCTTGAATGTTTGTCACATGTGTGCACAGGGTTCTACTTCTCAAGAGAAAAAAAGTGGTGTACAGCATTCTGGAGAATCAACAGAATCACAGAACGGTTGAGGTTGGAAGGGACCCCTCGAGATCATTTAGTTCAACCCCCCTGTTCAACAGGGACACATAGAGCACGTGGCACAGGGTGGCATCCAGGTGGGTTTTGAAGATCTCCGAAGGAGACTCTCTGGACAGCCTGTTCCAGGGCTCTGTCACCCTCACAGGAAAGTTCTTCCTGGTATGCAGATGAAACTTCCTGTGTTTCAGTTTGCACCCATTACCGCTTGTCCTATCACTGGCCACCACCAAGAAGAGTTTGGTCCCATCTTCTTTACATTCTTCCCTCAGGTATTTGTACATGTTGATAAGATCCCTGCTCAATCTTCTCCAGGCTAAACAGGCCCAGCTCACTTAGTCTTTCCTGGTAAGACAGAATCTCCAGTGTCTTAATCATCTTTGTGGTTCTACGCTGGACCGTCTCTAGAAGCTCCACATCTCTCCTGTACCAGCCCAGAACTGCACCCAATACTCCAGGTGCGGCCTCATCACATCTGAGCAGAGGGGCAGGATCACCTCACTCAACCTGCTGGCAACATTCCTGATGCAGCCATAGTCCCATCGGCCTTCTTGGCCAGGAGGGCACACTGCTGCCTCATGGTTAATTTGTTGTCAACCAGGAATCCTAAATCCCTCTCCGCAGAGCCACTTTCTAGCAGGTCAACCTCTAATCTGTCCTGGTGGCTGGGGTTATTCCTTACCACTCGCTGTGCTCCAATGGGAAGGTCTTATCTTTCTCAGACCTCTCCTTTTTCTCCTAAAAAGTGTCCAGACTTGAGGCATATTTGAATAGGAACAGTTTCCTGCAATGCTTTCATAAAGAACTTTATCTCTTAGTTTATCTCACCTTTTAAATAACAAGGGTATCACTGCTTTCAATAAGTGTCTAAGGTATGAATATCCAAAATCTGGACTCCTTTTCTCGAGAATCATGCTGAAACAAGGTCACTGCACTAAAGTTTTACACTACAAAAATGCTGATTCATTTACAAAAAAGGCTAATGTTACTATAGCATTTCTTGGCAGAGAGGGTACATTTGTTTCATAGTGTCTGCTATGAAGCATTTCTCCAAGAATGTGAATAGATACACAAAAGCATCTATGTTCAATTTCACAAACAGGCACTGTTATGGCTGCTAATACTTAATATGCCAAAGTAAGTAGATTTCTACGACTCCTATCTGCTTTTATGCATGTGCAGTTCTTCTGCTGTCAAATATATACAGTCTGAAAAAATATTCTGAGCTGAAATGAACTGCTTAATTCAACCCTGTGCAGTAGATCTACACTTGCTGCTACTTTTAATATATGTACTATGAAAAATATTTCTTGAAAATGTATCCTTTAGTGGCTACAGTGTTAAAAGACATATCACTGAAAACGAGTACAGACAAAATATTGTGACACGTGAGTTCTTCATTAGGACAAATACTGATCTGTAAAGTTTTCCTTTTGTGTATACAGAGTGAGGCATCAGATAGCTTGAAAAAGTCAATTAAAAAGAGAGACAGTGCATCTTAAACACAGGGCTTTTCCTATCTATTTTTTCCAGTAGTTACTTAAAACCACTAACTTGAAATCACAGTCACACGCTGTCTTCAGAAGTTCACTCAATCAAAGGGCTAAGCTCTAAGTAATCAAAGATCTTAAATCACTGGAGCTCCCAACAGCCACCAGAGGATTAAAAATCCAGTAGCCAGAACTCAATTCTTCGATCAAGCGAGCACCAGAGCATTATGAGAAGTCCCTAAAACCCTAGATCACAGCCCAGCCTTTGCCTACTGTGGAGCTAAGTGGAAACTGTCTATAATTCCCTAGGAGATCCTATCTTGCCAGATGAAAATAGATATTGGCCTCTGTGTGTAGGATGATTAGAAGAATGGAAGAGGATTAAACAGGATGCAAGAGGAAAGGCTCAGAGTGGTTCATTTACATGGTATTACTGCTGACAGATGTGTGTTAACAGAACAGAGCAACCTAAAAGCAAAACTGTATCTGAATTAAAGTTGTATTTATTTACTCAAGTTATAAAGGGTATTTATTTACTCAAGTTATAAAGGGATTAAGTCCTGTTTATTTTACTACATCCAACACTTTTTTATCTATTAAGCACTCTGATGCTTACTCAATTGTTCTGTGTTATGCATTGCACAGCTGTTTGGGGATATGTTTATCTTCATTTAAAACAGAAGCTTTTAAATGTTTCAAACATAAAATATAGATGCTAATGGAAAGCTAGGCATTCACAGCTGTCTTCCTGCCTCCCAAAATGGAGACACTGTTAAAACAGACAATGGGAAAAGTAAAAGGAACATTTATAGGTACTTGATACAAAGAACCAAGTACAGAAGACTACATTACACGTACGCTTCTGTGAACACAAAGGCAGTGTCACTGGCATAAAATCACTGTATGTCTATTATAGTTTTGAATAACTCTAGTTATTCAAAAATCTTTAATTGGACAGGAAACTGATTTAGCAAAAATCCAGCCAACAAAAACCCTCAGTCTCTCTCAGAATTGAGATTTTGTAAAAGCTAACTTAACATTTTGTAAAGCAGCTACTTTTTTACTCAATTGGGGCTCTATAATAGCTGCTCGGTTCTAATATGACTACAGAAGCTCTCCTGATCTGCCAGCAACATTAACAAAACAGTTTTTTTGAGACCCTGTCCCAGTGCTCCCACTGCTCTCCTCTATCCTGGACTGCCTCATTTACCATCCAAAGTTTGCACACAGCATCTGACAGCCAAGATTCCTATTTCTTTTCATCCAGCCTTCCCACTGTCTCTTTTCTTCCTAATCATCTCTTTCCTTACTACTTGGCCCTGAAAAGTCCCATTACAGAACTACCACTGCTCAGTGCTATTATGGGTTTGCCTATACTCATAATCTCCTACAGGAAATACTTAGAAAGTTATCAGGGTTCCCACTTCGGTCCCACTCCTATTAATCCTACCAGTAACATGCTGAACTTTCTTTTCCGATGCTACATTTTCTGTTCCACCTGAAGTGCTAAGAGACTGTGAGGATAATGCATGAATGTTTGGTTGTTTCAGCAGAGAGAAAAAATGGGCAGGTAAAATACTATGAAAAATAACTACTGTCTAAAACTGTACAAAAAAAAGAAAAAAGAAAGATTCTATAGTCTGAACAATCAACTCCTTGCAAAAGTATTAAAACTCACCACTGTCTCCTTTTTGATGGTCCACTCCAAATCAAATAGAGACATAGTTAGTTACTCAGTGGGAATACTTTCATATATTGTAGGAAAGCTTGCTGCTTTTGCTACTTTTCAGGCATTTCATTTTTTGTTTTTTTTTGTGAAAGACTATTCACAGGAAGCAATCTGGGTTATCATAGCAAGTAAGAATACATGCATGGGCACAGACACAAGGAAGCCAAGCCCCATGGACCAGGGAGCTTTTAATCAAATGAGCAAGAAAATAATAAAAACAGAGGGAAAAAAAGGTAGAAACTGTCTACAAGATGTAAATAACAGCTTCAGTTTTATCTTGTAAGGGCATCTGAAAGCCTTTACGTCATGTTGGGCAAGTGACCCACTGAGGGTAAAATGGTCTAGCAGCATGTCTCCAGATTAATACTTATCTCCATATCCCATCACAATTAAGTCCTCCTTCCAACCATCCCAGCTGTCCCAGCTCCCTTAATGTACCTAACATTTACTTAACTATCCTCAACATTTTTGCAGTAATAGTTTCAAATCTACCTTCAATTTAAGCATGACCTACTTACACTTGGTTTTGAAAGATAGTGTGACTCTGACATTGCTACATGGCTGAAGATGTTTTTTTCACTAGTGCAGTTCCTTGTATTCTCCTGCAAGATTAGACTGTGCCATTAATACTTTAGTTGTGAATACAGCCTCTGTTAGGTCATGTATACTGCTGTGCCTGAAGGAGACAAGGCTGAAGTAAACAAGATGTCTAGGCATTAAACAGTAACAAAAAAAAAAAGAAAAGAAAAGCCCAGCAACTTCAGCTAGTCCTTTTATAGAGCTTCAATGCCTCTTAAAATAAATAGGTCAGTGTCAACAACTGAGCTCTGATTTTATCTTTCTATATTTTCAGAATGCTTTCCAGCAGCCAAGCAGAGTATGAAGAAAAAAACCACAGGCCTATCTGTTCATGTTACTCTAGTCTTAGTATTGATATTAATACCAACAAAATTAGTAATTTGACAATTAGTTTTCCATTTACCTGAAATATACATGAAAGGCAGAAACTAGTTTAGCTAGATTATAATGTGGTTGTGACAAGTCAGGTTCCTGTCATGTTATAACCTTCTAACTTTAACATTTTCATGTCTGTTTGGCAGGTTATTAAAATAAATGAGGGTCTGTTGGCCTGCTGTTGCACTTTTCTCTAATGGGAGTTCAGGAATTTGCAAGCTGCTACTGTAAATTGACCGATAGTGAAGTCTGAAAGAAGTTGGCTAAAGTGGACAATTAGGAGTATTTCTCTACAACTGAGCGAAATATTCCATGTTATTTTAATAATTCAGGCACAGGCTAATTTTCGGAGGCTGAGTTTGTCAAGATAATGTGCCTTGTGCTTGTCTGCTTGTCATTTTTAACTCAATCCCACATGTTACAGGTGCAGTCTACCTTACAAAACAGGCAAATCACTCACAGTGGAATTTGCATATGGAATATAGACATAGAGTACCAAGGAAAAACAGTCCAAGAAGTCAGCAGATAGCTGTAATAGGAATGCACACGACAGTAGAAACTTCTGATGTTTGATAGCTGTTGTATCACTCTTTATGTTGATATAATTAAAATGTTATTTGGCAGTACATATATATAGTATGTATAAGGTAAAGCATCATGTAAATTTGTACATTAAGAGAGAAAATAAGGCCACAGGAATTCCATGTGGCATACAGAGGTTCTGGCTGAAATCAGTTACCTTTTTTCAACTTAAACATCTTATTGTCAAAGAATATGGAACATGCAGGAATAATTTCTTTCAACTGAGAGAAACTGAGTCTCCTTTATAAAAGACAAGGCAGTTTCTATAGACATTATTACATACAGTCCCTGAAAGCAAAAGGTACGCTGCTGAGCCAGGATTTCAAAACCTACTCCTTTTTCATCTCTCCCTGCCACCTAGCAGTTGCTTTTTCTCTGAGAGGCAATGGCAAAGGCCTCACTGTGCATTTCTCTCTCATTTTCTCAGGCTGGATTTCTGTTCTAACCTGAACACATGCAAAAGCCCAGACTGGTAAAGCAATTCTTTAACTTTGCACTAGCTTCCCCTGCACATATAAGATCTAGAGAAGAGACACGATAATTTTTTATAAGCTCAAAGAAATGTCACACTTCCAGTGACTGAAGCATTTCTAGGACAGTTTCTTAAAAATCAGCTTAAACCTTCAAAATACCAAGCTATAATGGAGACACCAGGAACCACATCACCCTAAGGAATGGGGTACACCAACTGCACTGCAGCACCAATGTGGAAATCATTGACCATCTCTATGCCATGCCTTCCTAGCATCACATCCCCAGCAGATTATCATGGTAACCATCATAGATGGAAACACAGGAAAGAAGCAATGCACTCATGACAGTGAAGACACTGGTCTGTAGAGAAAGTGATAAATTCCAAATTACAAGTGAAAGCTGGGCAGCAGTTGCTACCTTCATTTTACATATATATATATGTATGTATGTATGTATGTATATGTATAGTCACACATACCCCTGCTTATTTATTTATTTATGCATGCATGCATGCATGCATGCATGTTTGTAAGATATGGGCAGACCTAATTCATTACTGCCATGTTATTGATCCATGAGGATAATGAGATTTCCCCTTTGAGGCTATCCAAAAGGGCTCTATGCTATACAGGCAAGGTGTAATGCCATTTTGAATTTACCAGTCAGAAGAGTCATGACACCACCTGATGCCTGCTGTTGGTTTCACCTCGGTATATTCACATAGCAATGGATGCACACTACCATGTCCTAGTATGAAACAATAATAAAGGCAATCTTATTAAGTGGGTTAAGAGGTGAAGGATATGGATCCCCAACAGTGACAAAGAAGAGTCCATTAAAACTTGCAGGACCATAAAAAGTCTGATGGAAAGAAAGCACACTTATGCTTAACAGTGATGTGATATGAATGTTTAAAATAATGTAGCCTGAGAATTCTTGTTCTCAGGCCATTCCTGAAGATATTCTGAAATGCAGAGAACAGTCTGAATCCCAATATTTGCATGCAAACCAAGCTACCTGTGAACATAAGCATTTATCATATATTATTCATTTCTGATTCCATTTTGAAAGTTTCACTCATTCTGTCAGGAGGCAAACTGAGCAATCGAGGTGACCGCTCCCTCAGCATGAAGAATGAATAGAATGAATAGCTGATGAGCCCAAAACCAATTCACTCTCATATAAACTTCATATAAAATTGCCCTTGTAACAAATCATATTTATAAACAAACTGCACTCACAGAAATTTACAAACAATTAATGGATTACATGTTAGAAATTAGTCTGAATAGCTGATATTCCCACATGTGGAACAGAAGTCTTTATGTTGAAGGTAAGACATTGCTAAATAATCAGCGGAGATGAGCATCTGCAGTCTCTGCACACTACTGATGTCCAAGAATTTAACATCAGAGATTTATAAAGGAGGGTGTGGTTGCTGCATCCAGATTTTAGGAAGAAAAGGGACAACATAACAGCCAAATACAATTCTCGGACAGCTTGTTATATCCACAAAGGAAAAAATGAGTAGCTGAGGTAGCCAGGAAAACTCATCTGTGGATAATTAGAGCATGAAATGCCCAAAGATCAACACTGGATTCACACATTTTGATAGAGGCTTTCAGACAAGGAGCAAACTGAAGTCACAAATCACAGTAACACTGAGAAGGCAAGGGGAATGTCTACAGTCTCATGACCACAAGTACCATCTCACGATACTTTAAATTAAACCATGAAAGTCTTTTCATGCCAGGAGAGGCAACAGAATGAGCAAACGAAACATGAAAGTGATTTCACCCCTCCTACAAAGGAACAAGGTCCCAACTTTGTTACTGATGCTAATTTATTCATATACCTCCCTTTTTCATGAGCAGATTTCAATAGAAAACTTCTCTCCTTTGGCCTTCCAAGCCCTCTGAAGCTCTCAGAGGAGAAAAGAGGAAGAAGTTTGTTTAGCTTGTCCCAAGCTTATAGTGATGTAAATAGGATACAGAGTTGTGTTATGTTACATAGGGTTATAGGACCCAGACGGATCAGTTCTGGTGGTAGAACACACCATGCTTTGGTGAGACAAGACAATACAGCCAGTTACCTGTGAAAATGATTGAAATATCTTGTCTATATGTGGTTCAAAGATGCCAGAAAACCTTTTTAGAAAAAACAACTCATTTTTGCTAAAGACAAGCACTTGTATCAACAACACAAATTAAGCATACTACATACAGAAATTAACCTGTTAACCTTTTGCTTGATACTGTAAAGTTCTGAGTAGAAAACGTGGCGGGGCACTGCCTATATGTTCACATAAATTTAATATTTTAATGCAAATGCAGTGAAGTTATTTTTATACACTTAATCTTAAGATTACTTATGCCAAAATACTTGCATGTAGAACAGATTTTCAGGTAGTATATGTAAATTCTTATAGTTTCCACCTGTTCTGGTGGGCTCAATTTTCTTTTGCAGAAGCATATAATTATTAATGACTGCATTTTATGACAGAGTATATTTAGAATCCTGAATTTTCTCAAAGAACATCAGAACACATATATTTCTATCACCATGTTTTCCCTTTTTATTCAACACAATTACCAAACAATTCTACTGTCTGAATCATTTCAGCAGCTCTACCTGAGATTTAATAAATATAAACTAAAACTGGCTGAAACCCACTGCTAAAAATATGAAGATATGTCCCATCTTTTCAACATGAAGCTGTAGAAAACTGTAGTTCTTTCATGGATTAATTTAGGAGTATACAAAGAGACACACAAGCATATTTAGTTCTGCACTGCTACATATAATGAAGCCTGAAATATTTCAGAGAGAATAAGCACTTGACATTTATAGACACGTAGACACATAAACTGCATAGTGCAACTGAAGTTATATGTTTGTAACAGAAATAGCAAGAATTAGCAAACTGATGGAAAAAGATCTTTCTGTATCTCCCATGTAGCTCCAACCTGCCATTACCCAAATGTGGACAAAAAGGATAACACAGGCTTAATGGCTTCTCTAAGTCATTTCTTATTATTAATAATAATAATAATTTATAATATCAGTGCATGATCATCAAATACATTGATGTAACTTTGTGGTAAAATGTGGCATTCCTCAGTGCTTGCGGTCTTACCTTTCTCAGTCTCTTGTAAAAATGGTTCTGCAGCACTTAATCATGAGACTATGGAAAACGTAGAAATAAGATGAAATATAATGATCACCCCTACTCCCCCAACACCTCAAATACCTGTAACTTGGTTCAGGTTTGTCAGTTGCTGTCTGAATACAGCAAATAAGTTTGACTGTGCCATGAAATATTAGCATAATTACATAGTATGATATATTATATGCAAATATTATGCAGCATTATTAACTTTTATATAATTATACAATTAAAATGCACATAGCACTATAGTAAAGTTGAAAATGGACTGACTAAAATAATTCTTCTCTTACTCTCCTTTCCCCTTCAGGAAGTTGTTACAAACAATACCTGACCTTTTAGGGAAAAATACAGTGATTAGTACCAATAACTTGGACGGCTAAATAAATATTTACTATTATCAGCACATGCTGAAATGAGCGAAAACTCATTTGCATGGACCTGGGTGACTTCATATGGACTATCAATTTTTGCAATTATTGTGTAAATAAGCAAATAGGGTAAAAAAAGTAAAGGATATTGCATGAAAGATTATACTTTGTTCATTTATCTTTACAATTGTTTAGTTCTAACAATGGTACTGATAATCTTACAGTGAAAGTATTATGCCATGTATGATAAATAACATGATCTGAAAAGTTCTCTGCAAAGATAAAAAAGCAAGGAAGATAATTTTATCTAGTACTATCTGTTATTTCAAAGGAGTTTTAATCTTTTTCTATATTTTTTATTTCATTTTTTCCTTTCAGTAAGCCAAAAAATGATTTCCAGTTATCAGCAGCTGCCTTTCCTTTTTTAATTTCACACTCCCACATACTTTTTTTTTTAATTTAACTCTTATTGTGGTGTTTTGAAGGGCATCAATTTAGTAGTGTATTCTCAGGCAAGCAGATTTTCCATGCTTTGGCTTAACCGCAAAACCAGTGTAAAATGCTGACCCTGCAGAATTACTATGATGATTAATCAATGAGCGCAGAAGTACTCAGTTTTATTACGATGGCAGTGCATTTGTAGCACATACCAATACTTGCTTTCCTAAATTTGAAGCACAGAGTGGTAAACATGAGTGCAATTACACTTTAAAGGATATAATCATTGTGTCACTATATATAGTGACTAATGAGTCATTCTATAGATAGAAAACTCCAGCATTTCTGCCAAGTTAGAATTGCCATTTTACAAATGCAGTGCTGAATAAACTTGATATGTATTATGCTATAAATGCAGGTCAGAATGATGCTCTTGAAACAGAAAGACTGTCAAAATCTTCAGTAAGTTCCATTTTATCTTTCTACAGTGACTAAAAATGCTTATGTTCAAGGATAGAACTTGCCATCTATCATCCAGTTTTCTTTTTGTCTCTCTGCTCCGAGAGGCATTCCCTATGACCTCTTTTGCTGTCAAGTATTGTTTATTGATAAAATCACTGCTCAAATAACTTTTACAGATTAATTATAACCATTATTTCACAGCAGATCCCCACAGGTATCCCCACAAGTACCAAGTGCAGGTATGAAGTTTATCAAGTATATAAAGCTATAAAGTTTATCAAAGTATACAAAGCTATAAAGTATATCAAGTATAAAATTTATAGCATGATAAGGATTCTTCCAGTTCCCCACCTCACCATGCACATGATTTAATAGATCATTCTCTAGATTTCATCATTCATTACCTGTGAAAGTCACTGGGCAATTAATAGGGCTAACCTCCTGCAGCCAGAAGTCATCATTAGAAAGTCCCTAGCACTGTACTGCTGCTCAGATATGGTAGCCATTGTAGTGCAAATTTGTTTTCTTCTCTCATGCTAAAATATATCTCTTTAAATAGATTTGTTGGTTTATAATACTTTAAATTAATGCCGTGTGTCGATCATTAAGAAACAGATTGGAAACTGAAGTTTCTCTGCCTAATTAAGTAACTGTTATTACCCCATTAATGGGACATGCAAAGCATTTTATCTGCTTTCTTTGCAGATTGTTAATTTAAATGGATGGCAGAGTGATAAACCAGTTAGTTAGAGTTAATCAGCTGAACTAAGCTGTAGGAAGACAATGTAAGGATCATTTTAAAGCTATCTTGGAAAGCTACAGATGTTATAAAATGTAATGATTAAAAATTAATAGAGTTGATGAGAAGCTAATTTGTAAAAAATAGGACACTATTCCAAAATCACTCATGGGTATTTTTTTTCTGAATTTCTTTAGCATAATGGCCTGAAAAGGTCTTCTAACAAGCAGTGCTGACCAGTGGTAAAGGAGGCAGTTACTTTTGAGCATCTGTATCTGCACTGAAAGCAACTGCAGGGACCACGTACAATGGTGCAGCTCTAACGCACTGTAATTCAAACAGTAAAAATGTAGAAAGGTACAATATGTGCTTTCAAATAATTTTTTTTCATTACTTATTAGAAGGCTTTACCTGCCTTTGAATCTTTAAAAAAATGTGCCTAAAAAAACTATCTATGCTCAATAGTATTTCTTTTTCTGCTTGCTCAAACATTAAGAAGAGAATTTTCCATAGCAGTATGAAGTGAAAAGAATGTCACTTAAAGGAACAGGATTCTGGCCCTCTTGCATTTATTATAATGAACATACCTGCTGTGTGACATCAAAAATGGTTTGCAAGACTCTGAACTGTTTCTGCTTGGAACATAAAGTATTGAATGGAAGCATCTATGGTCTCAATATTACTACTTTGAAAACTCAGGAGATGTCATTAAACATTCAAGATGTTGAATCCTCCTGGTAACTTACTTTTTGCGGGCCTTTGCATACATGTCTATCACAAACTATGATTTCAATGATCCTATAGTCATTAGAGACGGCCCCAAAGAGCACTTCTACATAAGAATAGATTGGAATCAAATGGGAAAAAAGTATCTATTTTAACAGACAGTCACTCCAGGCTGCAAATCTCTTCTGCAAAAATCTTCTTGAGGTCTACACAGAGGCACAAAGGATTACAATTTGCAAATATTGTTTCTAGGTTAACATAACAGATCTCGAAGGGAAGGGCTCTGGA